>JAJOOO010033225.1:0-14537 GCA_029582685.1 Solanum piurae
GTAATGGCGTTTATCACATGTGTGTGTAGTATATATAAATATATATAAACATATATGTATGGATATATATTCGGGGATAAGAAACGAGCACTAGTCATAAAATAGTGACACTGGAGCGAAGTCTTATGTATCTTCATTGACAGTATGAATATTGACATGTAGTGACGTTTTTCTCTGAGCAGATTCCCTTGGTCATATTCACGAACTTCCTGCAAAACAAGTTCAAAAACTCGAATGTATGTCTTTCCGCCTTGTTTTCATAAGCTTAAGATGATTTATTCTCTTTTTCGTGGGCATATCCATTGACAGTACGCGGCAACTTTTTTTCAGGTGGGCAACATGACATTCTGGTGCTTTTTCTGCATTGTTGGTCAACCAATGTGTGTGCTTCTATATTACCATGATGTGATGAATAGAAATGGTAGTTCAAGTTAAAGCTTCATCGTCGATCATTTTGTTGGACCGCGACTCGCGCTAGTGAGTGTTGCAGTTTTGAACAGTCCAAGTGGTAAGCTATAAGTCTACAAGTACAAGGAATTCCTGATGCTTTGCTTATATGCTGAAATGGAGAAATTTCTGTTTTAAATTTGAATAAAAGGGAATTGAACAGAATTGTTGCTTTGTATTATATCTTTCATTTAATATTAAAGAAATGTACATTATTATTTGTTGAGGTAAAATGTAATAAGTTCAAATTAGTTAGTGTTCTAATTTCGAAATTTCCCTATTTCCTATTTCACATGCATTATTGTTATACATTACAACGTTGTTTGAACAAATGTTTTTATAACTAATGAACATGCAAAGGTTTCGAATTTTAAAAAAACAATGAAATTGCCTTCTCCAAGCACAAATTATGTCAAATTTAACTTAATGCTGGAAGTTGACTCTCGCTCTTTGGACCAACTTAGAAGAAAAATGAGTTTGTCACTCTTTTTCATATACATGGGGAAAAAGGGCAGGGAATCGACGTTCCCCAAACCATTAGACTTTCAGAGAAGGGGAGTTCATTTTTATTTTTATTATGAAACGTGAAAGGTTTTTTGTTTAGTATGAAATCGTTTCACACCTTGTAATGCTTAGACCTCTCATCTATCAAGAAGTTCTGTTCAAAAACCTCGTTCGAGAACTTGTATAGAGAAGAATTTCTCGTGGCGCAACCCAACTTAGCTGTCCAACACTATTAGTTTGTGCTATTTCATCGATTTAACCTCCAGTCCAACTTGTAAGTACCGCTATTACAATTAACGTGACCAAATGTGACAAAACCAGTTGAATAATAACCTCCTAAGATAATTCAAAACTAATTCCACATTAGAAAATAAACACAATTATTGGTGGAAGAAATAAAAAAAAATCATGTTAGTGAAAATGGAAGACTTGAGATCCAATTCTTATAAAGAGTACGTCAAGAATACAATTAGAAAATTTCACTTATATTGCTAGTGGAACTAATGTCAACCCAACTACTTCATATGTATGTAACAACATTAACAAAATGGAGATGTTTAAAGAAATAAAATTCAAGAAATCAAAGTCAACTTCAAAGTAGTGGAGCTCCATTGTTGAAATTAGTGATAATTAAAGAAAAATGCACACGGGCTCGAACTCGAGATCTCGAATTAATAAGGATGGAGGGATTCCAACCATTCCATCACAACTCCTGTCGGTGATAAGGATATTTGAGTTGATACTGAAGAAAATGATATTTCTTGCTTGGATGATTGTCACTCTTTGCCTTGAAAGAATTCACACACGGCCACCAAGGAGAGTTTTACTGCTTATACCATGTTTGTTTTGATTGTCAGCTAAATTTTATTTAATTGTAATGTTAGATCTATTATTACATAAAAGCTAAAAGTGTCATTTTACCACCTTCTTTATTCATTCTACCTTTATTTATTGTTTAATAATTCTATTTTTCTTTTATTTTATCTTCTTCTTTTTTATAATAACTCTGCATATATAATATATTTTCTTTGTAATATTGTAAGTTTATTAAAGAAAGAAAAATAATACAGTTTATTCAAACATTTTAGTCATAGAAATTAATATAACATAACGACATATTTTATTATAAAGAGAAATAAATAATAGGTAATAACCTTTCAACAAGGTAACGAAAATTAAGAGCCATTAATTATTGATATTGTTCAAGAGTTAAACCATTATATTTATAAAATTATATATATATATTTGAGTTGTGACTTGCTTTTCATTCAAAGTTATTAAGTCAAATTTTATTTTATTTTTTTAAAAAAAAGAGGATGTGTTCTTGACTAGATTGGTCCACTTTTTGACTGGAATGGTCCTAAGTGAAACAAGAAAATTAAAAGTGTTATTCAGGGTAGGTAGGAATCATGGTTAGGACTGAGGAATTTTAAATGCGATGTATAGAGTTTGACACATTTTCGATATTAATAGGTCGGAAAATAAAGTGTTACAAGTTATGAATACCGTCAATCCTAACTAGTTTGAATTCAACGCGATTGATTGATTGACTTTTTAGATTAGCTGATTGGCATTATTTATGGTGTTTAGGTAGAATAGGAAGAAAGATAATACAACACTTGAAAACTTTGGTTCTTTATATTTTTAGAGTCAAAGAAAATTAACAAAGTGGTCGGCAATAAATGAATAACGAAAAAAGGACCAAAAATACCTGTGAATTATTGAAAATATAACAAAAATGTCCTCCGTTTGTTTTTTTTTATGTAAATTCACCCTTGTTGTTTGTAAAGATAAATAACAACAAATTCAATGTAATTCCCCAAGTGAAGTATGTAAGGTATAGAGCGCTTGTTTCTGACTGACCGTCAACAACCTTCCTCCTTTATTCAGGCTTGAGACCAGCAATGTGAACGAGCATAAACAGGTTTAAAGTACAAGATTTGGACATAGAAACTTTGCTATATACTGATAAAGAGCTATCAATTCAACTTCAATTCATTGATGCTAAAAAAATTGAAAAAATTGGACAAATGTTAATCAATGCCATCCTTCAAAACTTTGATAAAAGATGATTAATTAGGCTAAATGAAGCCATCTTGTACAAATAAATCAAACATGAATGAACGAATAAATAACGCTTTTAGTTAGTTTGTTGCATCTACTTCTCCGTCTGTAGTCAGAGGTCATGATACTATAAACGAACAAATGAATGTGACTCGTGGTCCTGATCGAGCTAAAGAGATGAGTCGGATACTGAAACCTGCTTTCGAGGCATCATCAGCTGGTGCAAATGTAAAATGTTGCTTTAGTTAGCTGCTGCAATAGGTGTCCTTGGACTAGGTAGTCCCATATATGCAATCCTAGGAGAAAGACGAATCTTCGGGCTTGGTCTTGGTGAGGGGATCGGGCCATACATGTTGAAACCTCCGTTAGCAACACGAGGTGACAAGTTAACTTGTTCAAGTGCTCGGAACTGTAGCTCTGTTGGATATTCTCTAACACAACCAATACGAGGTCCGTTTCCTGTTGACCATTTTCGAGACAAACGTTTAGCAAAGCTAAACGATGTGTCTTCTTGTTTCTTGTTTTCGCGTTCAGCCTCTGTTGTGACCTCTGCTTTTTCCTCTGTTTGATCATTTGCATCAGAAGTACTTCTCTTGGGTGATTCTTTAGTAATGAGTGGTTGGTGATTCAAGCCCTCGTTGTTAACTCTAAACGAATGATCATCATCGTCAACAGAACATCTCTGAAATGAAAAAATATGTATCATCTTTGTTAGCAAATGTGTTTCTGTTCAGACATTTCATAACATTTTACGCCACGAGGATGCATTACCTTAACGTTTGTAAGATCTACGCTATGCTCCTCGAGGAAACTAATGAATTCCTGGAAGTTCTCTTCTGTGGGATGATAGTGTCCACTGTATGGCCAAATAGCCTTCAAAACACCATCATGAGCGACGAGTCTACCAGCAGCAGTGGTTGCACCACCCGATAGAAAACTCGAGTGTTGAAACACACCTTTCTTCTTTTTTCCTACATACAATGTTCTTGTTGTGCTAAGAACAAAGATCCATTTTGAACCCTCTACCGTCTCCACAAAGACACCGTTTTGTTTATAGACGAGTTTCCCGTCCTGAATAACCACTTCATACGATTCTCGTTCTTTCTGAAACAGTTAAAGAACAATCATAAGATTCAATTATTTCATTGTTCCTATCGTTTTTTATGATGAAAATCGCAGAATTTGGACCTTACCGGTCCAAGATACTTGATGCATTGATGCTGCAGATTGGTCCTAGGACACTTCTCGAGATTTATTTCTTTTCCATCTCCAACATCCAACCTACAACGAGCGTAAAACGTCAGGTATGTTATATTTCAACTTACGGATACATCTACTAGACGTATTCAAAATCTTGGAACAAAACACTCACCAGTAGAAGAAAGGTTGAGAGCTTTCACTTTCGAACCAGATATCGTAGTAGAAGTGTAAGTTGTGACCATACCGGTGTCGTGGATCAATCTACACCAACATCAGAAGAAATAAACAATCAGTTTCGTGATCATCGGAACTCTTTCAAGAATAAAGTGACTGAAATAATTCAAGATATCGAAAAAAAAATCAAGAACTTACAGCTTCTAGCCAATGTTGCAGAGCAAGTTTCTGAGCCTTTTCATCTTTTGACAATCCTTTACCAACTTTGGCAGCTCGTGTACGCGCTCTAGCCCACCGCGATACAGCAGTTTCCGGTTTCTCCACGTTGAAGAACGAAACAGAACTCCGTTTGAGAGCTGCGAAATCCAAAGCCTTCCACCTATACATACATATATAACACAATCACTTCAATAAACCGGGCAATACAACAAAGACATATTCAGTATAATCCCACAAGTGGGATCTGGAAAAACCGGACAATACAACAACAACATATTCAGTGTAATCCCATAAGTTGGGTCAGGGAAAGCCGGACAAAACAATAGACACATTATATCAAGATTCGATTTTTCAAAAATGTTAAAGACCCCATAAACCAGACAATACATACAACAGAGACATTACAAATCAAGATTCGATTTTAAAAAAAGTTAAGACCCCATAAACAGGACAATACAACGACAACATATCCAGTGTAATCCCACAAGTTGGGTGTTGAAAAAAACAGACAATACAATAGTTAAGACCCCATAAACCAGACAATACAATCAAGATTCACTTTTTTCCAAAAAAGTTCAGACCACATATACCATATTCAGTGTAATCCCACAAGTTAGGTCTATAAAACACCGAACAACGCACATTAAATCAAGATTCGATTTTTCAATCCACATACCATAGTTCTTCAACCACAACAGCACAATCTGCAAGATTTCTTCTTGTCCTATAACTCTTATACACTTTCTGAAGCTTAACAGCAGCAGCATCAAGCTCACTAGCAGGTCGTGGAGAAAACAGAATCGAAGGCTCGGGTAATGAAACTGTTGCTCTCGTCTTTTTTTCGTTCCATTCTGATATATCTAAGTCTTGAACTAGATTCTTGAATGATAGAGTTGTCTCTAACATCAGTTTCTTTGGATCACAGTTCCTTAAATTAATCGAATTCTTCCTTGTCATCTTATCGATTTCATTATTCGATTGTACTATAGTTTCCAAATGTGTTCCTTTAAAACTATTCGATCGAACAGTCATCTCCCAAGTTCTTTTTAGCAAGTTACTAAAAAACCTTTTAACCTGCAAATTTGTTGGATAATTACATTAAGCCAAACAAACAACAACAACAACAACAACAAACACATCTCGAGATGGTAGAATGTACGCAGACCTTACCCCTACCTCATGAAGATAGAGAGACTGTTTTCAAAAGACCCTTGGTTCAAGATCAAAGCAAGAACTACAACAACATACACATCTCGAGAGGGTAGAGTGTATGCAGACCTTACCCCTACCTCGTGAAGATAGAGAGACTATTTCCAAAAGACACTCTCGTAAACATAGAGAGACTGTTTTCGAAAGACCTTCGATTCAAGATTAAAGAATGAACTAAAAAGAAAAATATTACTCACAAATATAACTAACATCAATTCATCATCTTCATATTTTCTCTTCCAAACACTACTTAGAATAAAAAAAAACTTCAATTATTTCAAGTTCTTGAGCTAAATCAACAAACTTTTGGGCTTCTATGCAAAATTGAACAAAAGCTTATCTCAGGTGGATTCAGGATTTAAACTTAACATGTTCGAATCTTATCACTAAACTCATACTACAAAACTATATGTTAAAATCCATTATTTTTTTTTGGAATTTTAGTAATTTCTTACATATATATTTATACTTTCGTATCGAAGTTACATCCGCCTCAGAAGCTTATCGAAACAGAGACGGATGCATAACCAGTATTTTCGATACGAAACATAGATATATGTGTGAAAAAACATTAAAATTCTCTTAAGCTAAATTATCAAACTTTTGGTCAAAAACTTACCAAAGATTAAACTAAAGCCCATCCAAACATACCAAAACTCAATATTTTCATCGCGAAACATACATATTAATTATACAAGAATGTGTTTAGTACTAAGAACCTTAAAACTCGAAAACAAAAAACAAAACCTATGTCCTAAAACAACATCAAAGATTGGAAAAAAGTAAATTACCTCAAATATCTCAAAAAGTTGTAAAGATGAAAAAAAAATCCCAATTATTTTTTTCCTTCAAATGAACTACAAAGATGTCTATGAATATGACTAACTATCTCATTTGATGTACTTTATATATGAAAAATGAAAAAAAATAAAAGCGTGGATTTGTAGAAAAAGAATATTTAAAAAAAATTGAGTCAAATAGTGCGTCTATATATGGAATAGCACGTGGAATGAAAAATTGTACAGTGAATTGCAGACAGCTAACTAAGTTTACTGAGAATTTACTTGCATTTACAAATCGCGTCAATAATAACATATTCAATATAATTTAACAAATAAAGTGCAACAAAAATAAAATTTATACAGATTTTATTATTATATTTGTGATTATTTTTAATAGATCCTTGATGCAAAAGAAAAAAATTTGAAATAGGTTGCAAGAAAAATATGAACGTGTGTAAGATAACAAGATATTTTCTTTGTCCCAATTTATATAATACACTTTTCATTTTAGTACCCTCGATTAAAAAGATTTTTTAATGAAACAACATCAGCGTTATACGCAATGGAATCCGGAGAGAAAAGGGTGTACACAAATTTTTCTTGTATCTTTATATGGTGTTGTTTTCGATAGATCCTTGACTCAAAAGAATTTTTTTTAAAAGTAAATTGTTTCAAGAAAAATATGAACAGAAGATATTTTCTATGTCCCAATTTATGTGTTACGTTCATTCATAAAAAATGTCACATTTTTATAATTATAAATAATTTGATTTTAATTTTAATTTTAAAATTCTTCTTTTAATTTATTCTTAATGAAACGATTTGTAATCTTACAAATATCTAAGATTTGTTAGGCCACAATTTTTTTAAGTCTTTTCTTTTTTCTTAAATTTTGTTTAAAATAAAATAGTATCACATAAATTAAGACGGATGAAGTACAAAGCAAATGAAGAAAAAAAAAATTAAAATCTTAAATATAATGTGAATGGAAAAAATTTAAAACAAAAAGAAAATTTGGAATTTGTGGGTTGAATTTTATAACTTTCGTAATGTTCAAGTTTGAACCCCACGAACTAATATTTTGATCAATTCAAACATTTGGAAAATTTGAAAAACTTTACTTTTTGTTTTGAAAAAGAAAAAAAAAACAGGAAAGTTTATTGTCCTCCTTTGTACTACAAAAAAATCAGAATATAAAGATTGGAATTTTAAGTGGTCAAAGAAAGTAAGCTTTCTAACAAATTTTAATTTTATATTTTTTACTTTTTGGTGGAAAGTAATGTTTCTATGTAGCTTCTTTCCATGAAAAAACACATTGAGAAAATATGGTTTTTGTAGTCTTGGATTTTACTTTTAGTCTAGTCACAAATTCTAAAAGTCAACTACTATAGATCTCATTGGTACCGTTGAATAGTTGAGATTCCTTCGTTTTTAATCAGAAGATTTGAGTTTCAGCTATTGAGATGGAGAATCTTGACTCGAAGTGTTTTATTTCCTAAGTAGTCTCATTTAATGAGAAATTAAAGGAAAACTTGATGTAACTGATAAAGTTACTGTCATGCGATCAATATTTTGTCATGTTCAAGAAATGGAAACAACCTTTTGTACTCTTGCAGTTGCAGACACGTAGGATAAGGTTATGTCCAATAAAGTTCATCATTTTCGAATTCTGCATATATTAAAAGCTTAGTATATTAGATTTTTCAGTAGATTCATTTGATATAAATTTGGATTAACCGGTCGATTCATAGATAATTTGTGTCATTTACATAAAATTATCCTATTATTTTTAAAGATGAAATTTATCTTGTTGGACTAATGGGGTTATAAATTATAAATAGTATAACATATGGTGCAACTAATCCAATGTAAATAACAGAAATAGCGTATACTAATCACTTTTCGCCGCTATTATTTAATAGTTTCAAATTTCACAAATAAAACTCAAGTATATTATTCAAAAGTTTCACTAGATGAAATTTACAACTTTATTAATATACTACTTTTTATTCTTATTTTTTCAATTACATGAACATAAATCTGATTTGTTACATTAGTAGCTACTATTAGATATTAATTACAATAACAAGTTCAATATAACTTCATAAATAGGGTTCAAAAAGCGTAAGATTACAAAATCTCACTTTTATTTTTACGGAAATAGAAAAGTCATTTTCAATTTACCCTCTGATGATAATGTGAATGAGCTCACGCGAACGCAATCACTTTTATCTTTACGGAAATAGAAAAGTCATTTTCGATTTACCCTTTGATGATAATGTAAACGAGCTCATGCAAACGCAATCACTTTTACCTTTACGAAAATAGAAAAGTTATTTCCAATTTACCCTCTGATGATAATGTGAACGAGCTCACTCGAATGCAATCACTTTTATCTTTACGGAAATAGAAAAGTCATTTCCGATTTACCCTTTGATGATAATGTGAACGAGCTCATGCGAACGCAATCACTTTTACCTTTACGGAAATAGAAAAGTTATTTCCGATTTACCCTCTAATGATAATGTGAATGAGCTCACGCGAATGCAATCACTTTTATCTTTACGGAAACAGAAAAGTCATTTCCGATTTGTCCTTTGATGATATTTTGAATGAGCTCATGCGAACGCAATCCCTTTTATCTTTACGGAAATAGAAAAGTCATTTTCGATTTACCCTTTATGATAATGTGAACGAGCTCGTCACTTTTATCTTTACGAAAATAAAAAAGTTATTTCAAATTTACCCTGTGGTCTATGATAATAATGTGAACGAGCTCACCCGGACGGATATTGACAGGTTGTCAACTACTTCTGCGGTCTTGGTTGATGAAAGGGGCCAACACGTTATCGAGTATGCTGATGTTGCATTTTGTCTTTTTATCTAAAATTTTCCATATCCATAATGATGAAAAATGACTGTTTTACCCTTATTATATTTGACTTTTATTTATTTATTTATTTATAGTAAGTAGTAGTAGTTGATGAACTTTAATGAAAACAAAACAAAAATTATTTATTTTAGTATTCATTTAATATGTGCAATTGGGGGAGTTGGTAGTTACAAAAATAAATGAAAGTGGAAAAAAGTACTTTTAGTACAATTTGGTGGGAAATTCAAGTTGTTTTGTTGTCGTGGTATCTCACTCGATGTTAGATATTTATATTGAAATTTAAATTAGCGTATTTGTCGTATTCATTTCTGAAAGCGACGTTTTCAATAAATATTATCTTTTCTCAAGGGATCGAATTCAAGTTCATTCACATTTTTCTACTATTTCGCAGCCGCTACCCTACAAAAATGTACAAGATAAATCTTGCATCAATATAATAATCTACAATTAATCACACTAGATAAGTCCCGTGTAACAAATTCAATCAAGAAAGGGGATTTCATACCTAAAACTCTCATTTGGGAGATTTCATGTTCAACTAATTCAGTCATTTTTGTGGGTGTTGTGTTATATAATTTAGTTATTCCAAATTTAATGATCGTTTAATTCATTTTTTAAAAATCACTCCCTATTTTGATTTATCTATTTACATAGTTTGAATTCGAGACATTACACATCTTATTTAATTGTTGGTAAGATAAATAATTAGATAAGCTTTAGTCTTAATATATCATGATTGACCTATTTTTTTTATTATATAATACTTATTCACTTATTTCATTCTGATTGTCTTTTAAATTCTTTTTATGTTTATTAAGAAAATAATAAATAATAAATATTATTTATTAAGGTGTTTTTATTTAATAAAAATAAAATTATATTAATGATATTATGAAAGTATTTATCAATTTTTAATCATAGATTTTTAAAGTAATAATTATTTCAAAATAACTTCTTCTTCTTCTAATTAGAGATAAAGTGATTGTTAATTTGAAAGAGTCAAGGTAAGTAGTTAATGAACTTTAATGACAAAATTCAAGAGACATCTTTTAATGCTCAATTGAAGGGTTTGGTGGTTGCAAAATAAATACAGTGGAAACAAGTAATTCTTCTAGTAGGATTTGCTCTAGACCGGCAAATATTAGGATCAGTTGAACCTATTAATTATATATATATATATATATATTTCACTTAGAGAGGTATATCAATAATTTTATATCATACGATAGTTTGACCTTTGGTATAGACACACATATATTTACAACTTTGGAAAAATTAGTATTTTTTATTATTTTTTTATTAGCGAGAAATCCGTCTGTGATCCGTCTTTTGGATCAATCACAGGCTAGAATTTTTTTTTAGCATTATTATACATGAACTAGGGAGGAAATGTGAGTGCACGTGAACTTAAGGCTGATATCATGAGAGAATTTTGATAATAGCTCATTGAATATCAAGAGTGTGCATTACGTATATTTATAACAAGGATATAAATCTTAGTTATACATCAATACACTATACAATCCTAAGAGTATGAAAATTCGCAAGAAAATAAGTTTCCTGCGGATTTTCATACTAATCTTCAGAAAAATCCTCATGTAATTCACACTTTTTTTTTTAGTCTAATATGATAAATATAAGATTCCTAATAATCCCCACCTAGATATGCTACTGCATATGGTATCTGAAATTTAACAGTTCAATTGATTCAGATTTATGTAGCATGAAGCATACTTAAAGGGGAACAATTCTCTGCTATTACAATTTTTTCTATTCTCAAAACTCAAAAATATGCGACCCCTTTGATCAAGCGTGAAGGATCTCATCTATTTCACCGCACTTCTTAATTGGTTGTTGGTAAGTGATATCTGATCTTGAATAATAAAAGTTATTCAAAGAATTAAAGTAAATAGTTAGATTGGTTTTAGTTTCAATTCCTACCTATATACACAACCACAACAACATACTTTAGTATAATTTTAAATACAACATTAAAAAAGGTGGAGTGTAAGTAAACTTTTCATTTATTTTTTATATATAAGGTAAACTCGTAACGAGGTTGTTTTGATAAATCATGACTCAATTCCTACACATACATTATAAATAAATGATATTAATGGTAATTACAAACTACCTCTTGATTAATCCATTTTGATTAATATATAAAAGGATAGGGTGCCAAACCTATAATCTAGACTTTGAAAATTAATAGTCAAAATCAAACAGAGATTGGTCAATAATGAGGACAAATGCCATTCTGGATTTTCAATATATTTGGATCAAGTTGACCACTTGAAAGCTGGAAAAAAATTATATTTTTAATAAACCTTATCAAGTCACACTGTCAAAACTTTATTTAATTTATTTTTTGGCAAAATTATATGGAAGAGAATATAATATCAGCAGTCAGATTGCGTTAATTTGAGATTCAAACTAAATAAATTTTGATCATTATTTTAAGATATGTTTATTTTAATTATATTGATATGTGATAAATTTTAATTTCTTGTACTATTTGAATAATTTTAAATAACTAAATTTTTATTTCAAAAGTGTTGAGTTGATTTCATTCCATATAGTGTTAGAGATTAATCAGATTAATTTTTGAGAAATGAAAAAAAGTCATATAAATTAAAACGAAAGAAGTAGTCATATAAAGGATTGATTACTCCATACTGACGATATTATAGCATCAACTTTGAAATTTGATTAATTAAATAAGTCAAATTCACTCCTCAATAAGTCTTTATTATGAAGGGTAAAACCCTTATACCAAAAATAATTTTATTCATAAAATTTGACCCCAAAACTTCTGATTAAGAATGAATAAATATTTAATTATACCCCCACCCCCAACATAGTTTTTGGTAATCCATGTTAATTAGCCAACTATTTAGTTACAACTAAAAGTGGTCCTTTGGACTATATATACATGTTAGCCAACTCTTGATTTCTTTGTCCACATATATATAGGCTATAGTTGAATAACTATTTTTTATTATATTTATAAAATCATACCAAGGAAAGTTTGTTCTTTGTTTAGCCACCTCTACGAGAATTTAGACTTTTATAATACTATGGTTTTTGTGTCATAAAAGTCAAAATTCTATAGTGATAAAACTTTATCCATTTTTTTCCTATTGATATTAGATAATGTAATTAATTACCTCAACTTAGAATTATCAAAATTGAATTATTTTTCACCCCCTCTTATAAACTCTCTCCAATATTATTCTTCCACAGATCAAGAAGGATAATGAAAAAGAAATCATTAACCCATTGACTTTATTAATCTTGTATATCAGATATGTATAAATATTAAATTTCAAATTTAGTGACTCAAATGATCAGTAAGCTTAGTGACATTTTAAATTCATTACGTTTAAATTCGAATATGCTTTATGATAAAATTAAAAGCTAACCATAGTAGTTACCAAAATATTGATGTTATTACGTCACTCAACAACAATAATTAATTATATAATAATCTTATGCTCCTCGTATATCTACTATATATTTATTATAAATATAATGAAGATTTTTTTGCACCAAAAATGGAAAAAAATGCTAAATATGTTGATGGGCTACTAAATCCTTTTGAACTATGCTACATACTTCAAATACATTTATTTCAAGTTGAAGTAAGATTAATGAACTAAAATACAAATAAATGATTCTTTAATTATTTTTTTGCAAATATTTCTAATATTATTTAAAATAATAAAATTTTGGACGTGCCAGACAAGGATTATAATTAATTGAAGGGCCAACATAAATGAAGTGGTTGATAGGCTGATGTAATTGTGGGGCAAAAAAGAAAGTGATTTATATGATATTTTGTGCAATTTAAAATACATAAAAATTAGATTTATTTGCCTTTTGTACTTTGAATTTTATTATTATTTTTTAATTTATTGTTTTTTCACTTAAAGAAAATTCAGAGCAAATTAAAGTTTGAAACATATGATTTTCTCCGCGTCTAACACACGTCTAGTGATATACCCATCGATAATGACACCATTCTACAAGTGTTTAATCCAATATCTCGTTTCACCTTTAATCAGAAATTTTAAGTTCGAATTTTTGAGAATATTTTTTTTTATTGATAGTGCTGCCCACAAAAATAAGTCATATAATGAGTTAATCTAAATTTAGTTGGATTCGGTGTGGATATTGTACTTTCGGTGAAAAATCAAAAGGAAAAAGAACATCGTTTTGCTATAAGAAATCACAAATTTATTAGATAAGTTATATATAAAATAGAACAACATAATACTTAAGACGAACCCCACATTGAAATGAGTTGGAGAAGACTTTTAAAAGTCATAACATAGATTCACTTGGTACACACGCTTTTGAAGTTCCTTTGAGCCAAAGTGGACAATACAAGTCATGAGCATAAGCGTAACAAATATGGTATCAGAGTTTGATGTTCTCTTAGTATGGTGGTAGTCCCTGAGAGAGGTTATATATGATACCCATGAAAGCTTTTGAAGAAGAGTATACATGATACCTTCGACCAATTTCGCACCAAGGTATCGTTTGGTAGAGTGTATTAGGAAATAGAGAAAAGACATAAAGACCCCATTAAAGTTGTCCCGTATTTGCATAAAGACACCTTAACTTTTAAAGTGCCCTATCACCCCACAGAACTATTTAATATCTTTGTAAATGGGCCATTTTGACCCATTTCCTCGTCTGGGTTGTTACCACGCACATGAGGCGCGTCATGCAGCGTTTTCACTGCCATGGACCAGTTTAAAAGTGTCACGTGTCATTTTCGTTCTTTTTTATTAATTATTTAATCACTTTATATCATCTTCCCCAAATTTAAACCCAAAAAAGCCATTGATAGCCCTAATTTTTCGATTTCATGATTTTTTCCATATCCCTACAGTAGCAATTACTAAAAAACACAACGAAAAACTATAAAATCCTAACAATGGAAACTATAGTAGGTCGATTTCAACACCAACACGGCGAGAAAACTTTTCTATTTCTTCAGATTTTATGGAAAGTTGAGAAATAAGAAAAGAAAAGGAGAA
>JAJOOO010033226.1:0-13583 GCA_029582685.1 Solanum piurae
AAAAGGGCTATGTGACTTCTTACAAAGACAAGGGGCTACCGATAAGGTTATGTAGATTGATTTGGCACCTTCTGGGCTTATGGGGGCCTAAGTAAGTGGTATGTTGTTTGTACCTACCGGGCTTATGGGGGCTTGGTTAGGTTGATGTTTGATCATTATTGTGTTTTATTAGATTCAGTAGTGGGTTGGAATGCTTATCTAAATTTCATTTCCTTACCTTATTGATTTTGGTATATTATGATACTTGCTCATTTAGTCCACAACCTTCCATACTCTGTACATTATTTTGTACTGACGCCCCATTGCCTGGGGGAGCTGCATTCATGCATGCAGGTCCAGATAGACGACCGAGTAGACCTCTTCAGTAGCAGGATTGACTTCTATTCGATTGGCTAGACCCTTTCCTCCGGAGATGCCAGAGTTGGGAGGTTTGTTACCTTTTGTTGTATATATCTCTATGGGTAGGCTGGGGCCCTGTCCCACCAATATTTACTACTCTTTGAGGCTTGCAGACTAGTATGTGGGGTGTACAACTAGGTTATGGCCATGTTGGCCTAGTTTTGTGGGTTGTTGAAGCCTATGAGTTGTTTGATGTATTGTCTTGATATATACCTGCTTCCAGTGTTTGTATAGATATCATGGTGGCCTCGACTGGCCAGTCAGGACTTCTCTGCTAGTTGGCTATTTCTTTATATGAACTCTTGGGAGTAGCTGTTTCTTTTATATATATATTGATAGGGGCCCTACCGGCCGATGGCTTAGTTTTAAGCCGGGATATACTAGTTTCTTTTCTTGATTGAGTGTGTCTGCCATGCGCTAGTAGCAAATGGTTTAGCAGAGTCAGCTCGGGCCTGAGTTTTGGCATTAGGAGTCAGTTGCGCCCCTTGAGTTTGGGGCGTGACAGATAGTCAGTATAGTTTAGAAGTCTGTATTATTCATTTATTTTATTAAATGTTTTAAAGACTTAAGTTGCCTATTTTATGGCGAGTTGAATATATTATTTTTATTCAAAGTTATCTATTCAGTATTGTTCAGATTCTCTTAAAGTTGAGTTTATTCAATTTTATTCAGTTTAAGCTTTTGCATGCTTAAGTTAGTCTTCCGCTTGTAGTCAGTCAGGTTTGCATCGGGAGGGGTTGGCGCAGCGTGCCCCTGCAGGGCAAGCAAGGCTGGGCAGCGCACCCGCAGTGCGCCAGAAATGAACCCCAATAACTTAGGGTTGGCGCGGCGCACCAGAAATGCGCCCAGGTCGTCTGCCCCCTCCCATTTTTCATCGTTTAGCCTGTTTAACTCGTTCTAAAGTGTACTAACACTTTCTATTGATTATAACTACTCTAAATGACATTTAAACACTTAGAAATCATTCATAAACTTGAATCCATAAATTCAAATTCAAAGAAAGTTTAGAGCCAAGTCTAGAAAGTTCATACAGTCTTTCCAAGAAGTCTTTTACAAATGTTTTAATCTTGTTTTAAGACTTGAGTCTTGAGTTTAATAAGAGTAACAAATGAAGTTCATTTCTTCAAAAATACTATATGGGAACTAAGTATTCCCAAAGAATAAATGTTTTCATATTCAAACAAGAGAAGAAACACTGATTTCCAAGAGTGCTTTTGAACTAGTTTTTGAGTAATTATCTCAAACCAAAGAAAGAGTTTTGTTTTTAAAAACTTATGAGCTGAGTATATTTTGGGAGTAGTATTGAGCACCAATATGGGGACGCGAGTTCATAATAACTCAAGTCTCCATAAACCATGTAGCCATCATGGGTAGAAAGGATCATACTTTTTAGATGACTCCTTAGTGCTTTTTAGCATAGACTAGTGGATCCACTTAGTTGAGGCGTTCTATATGACAGTTAATTATGGGATAGTTCTGGCAGCGTGGGCGAGATGATGTATCATCACTTAGGCTCATAGTGGTGGTTGTCGATTAGAGAAACTCCCATAGTATTATGTTACTTTGATTTAACTTGAGTTTCTTTTGTATTTGTTTAGTACATTAAGTTGTCATCTACTGTTTTAAATGCTTTGTATAAACTGCACCATTATTGTTGTTTTTACTTTACATTTGACTTGAGTTATTCATGAGTTGAGTAAAGCCAAGGTAAGTGTTCTTTTCAAATTCCTTACAAGCTTATGTCTTGTTTAGTATTACCCTCGCATACTCGTACATTCAATGTACTGATTCAATTTGACCTGCATCATTTTATAATGTAGACACAGGTAACCAGGATCAACATACACTTCCTCGTTTATCCAGTTGAGCACTCCGAGTCAGTTGGTGAGGCTCATTGCTTTCTGGAGGACTCTTTTTACATTGCTTTAGTATTTCAGCTGTTGGGATGATGGGGGATTATGTACCGACGTCCCTCCTTGTTTTAGAGGCTTCATAGACGAGTAGTCATAGTTCTTTAGTCTTATATTTTAGATGTTTTGCTATAAGACTTGAGTTTACATCTATGGATAGTTTGAATGTTTATGTTCTGATTTTAAATTGAGACAGTTGTTTTATAAATGCATTTGATCCTTGTAATAATGCTTGAAGTCTTCCGGTGAGAGTCTAGGCAGGCCAAGGTTTCACTTGGGGCCAGAAATGGTTCTCGAGTGCCAATCCCGCCCAGGGCGTGACAAATAAATTTCTCAATTTGGAGTGATTGGTAACACTCAAATTACTAAAAAATATATTAAATGAATAAGTGATCGCTAGCAATATAAATACCCAATAACAGAGTCGGGGTCGAATCTTAGAGGGAGTGATCTAAATTGAAGAATTCAATGAGGAAATTAAAGATGCAAATCAATTCATTCTAGCAATTATGACATATGGGTGGATCATTCCACCAAATTTAAGAAAAGGATTTTGGAATCAATTATCACAATTCAACTAAAATCAGCAGGGTTTAAGTAAGTAAAAGACAGTCTAGGGGTCTGGGAGTTTGTATCAACATCAAATAGGGGTACAAGTGTTTACTCAATAATCCTAGATGAACATGGATAAGCTGGATAATCGTCAATGACACAAATTTTCTTTCGATCTCAATGCATCATATCTTAGAATCTGCTTTTGGGTTCATCCATGTAAATTACAAACCAACTCGATACCTCACTAAAATCTCTCTTTCAAGAATATTTTGCAATTAGAATCGAAACTACAATGTCTCTATTTAGAAAACTACACAATAAAATCCAATTCGCAAGTATTAAGTTATTTACCCACTTTAGTTAATCTTTATCGAGCATCAATCGAAGATCTAAGCTAGGATTAAAGTTTGAAACCTTAACCCATAAATACACCACATGTTAAATAACTCAAATCCATGAATAAATAACAGAAAAATAGAGCAAGACACTAGACCAACTAAATCAAATTACCACCCAACTCCATAATCCCATCCCTAGAATTGGGTTTTAAACAAACATCATAAAAAGGAAAGAAATTATAACAATTATATTTACAGACATCTCACTTTTAATTGAACCTTCAATTGTCAACTACAAAAAAATTCGAAACCCCAAAACTTTAGAGAGTAAAGTTTCTAAGCTAATATTCAAAAGAAATGTTTTAAAAGACTCTGTTGGGACTCGCCTCGGGGCTCAGCCTAGGATGGAGATCTAGAAAAATGCCTTGAGATTCAAGGGTGGAGCTTAGTTTTGTAAGACATATGCCCAAAGAGCCTGACTGTACGGCCTAAGCACACCCAACGCCCAACGCTCGGGGCTCACCTAATAGATCTTACACAAATTATGTGTTAAAATCTTTAGTTAACATTGTTGACCCATATAATTTTTGAAAAAATAAATTATACTTAATAATATTTTAATCTATAGAGATAACAAGATTAAGAATAAGTCAAATAACAAGTTAAAGTATCACATCTTTTTTATTTGGTAACACTGTGAAGGTAATTATTTAGTACATAACATTTCTTTTAAAAATACGTAACGAAATTTTACCTTTCCACTTATCATTGATCTTCATGATTTTTTCATGTCTCAAAATTATTATATTTTATTTAGCTATTTGAAAGTATTTTTATTTTTATTCATCATGTATTGGTGTTTTTATTATAATAGTAGTAAGTTTTATCGATTATTTTCTTTTAGGGGGTAAATTGTACAGTATGATAAAAAATATTTTTATAAATAATGATTCCTTTATTATTAGAAAGTTAAGATATTAGATTATTTATACTTGTATAATCATGTTAGAAGTTTTATTCTGTAACATGAAAAATACAAAAGCTCTTCCCTCCCTCTCTTGAGTTTCCTTAATCATGTTTGTAATTAATTCAAACTATTGATATATTTGTATAATTTTGTGTTATTGTATTATTATACTATATTTTAAATTAAGAATTTAAAGATCAATAGGGCTTACACCCCACGTCTCGAGTCTTAATCCTCGCCTTATACTAAGAAAAACTCTCCACCTCACGCCCCCGCATTTTAAAACACAGTTCAAAAGTTTGTTTTCTCAATATGAAAAAACTATATTTTCTATCTCCTTTGGGCTATTTATAATTTCCTCAAAAATTGATCCAAAATTCCTCGTGTAACCTGTTTGGCGACATTAGTCGGGCTCACCTACTTGATCGGCGGATCGTTGCTCTATTCTTCAACTCGCCCTTTCTTGGCTTTAGGATTCATGTGTTTGAACCTCAAATGGTGAAATCATTGATACCATCTTTCACATTTGGTGAATCACCAATAACCACCTTGTTCGCCTATTTTAGCCTTCAATTTGGTCTATTCTCGTTTCACTTTAGGCTATGGATTTTACTTTGCCCAACTACTTCAGTGAATTGCCGTTTGCGTCTTACTTCGCCAACCTGCCTTAGATATTTTCATAAGTAAACACTATCACTTTAGGCAAGGTCCAGTCGCGTTGGCCGATCCATCCATTGTACTAGGCGATCCTCAGCTAGGAGTGTTTACTCTTTTCAATGTTTTGGCCTGTTTTTTATAGATTCGACATTGGCTTATCCTTTAACCTTCATAGCTGCAAAAAATCAAAATATCATTAGATAAGGACATAAATAGGCATTGAGGATACTATTTATTAAGCTAAAAAGGCTTCAAATGAGTCAAAATCTCAGACTCATCGGTGACTTCAAAGAAAAAAAAGAAAAAATGATGAAGCAAAATGCTCAAACATGAGCGACTTAAAAAAAAATTCATTGGATGACAGACATCTGTCGTTAGTTAGTATTAAAGACAAATCACTCAGCTTTGAGCGATTTGTCCATTTTGGTTAAATTGAAAATGAAGTGTCCCTTTGTGCATTTTAGATTAAAAAAAAGACCCTTTTGGCTCCGAACTTCTAAAATGCGCCTCCAATCAGCATGTAGCAAACATCAAATCTAATTGAACGGAAGCTATTCATTTGTGCATATGCATACACAGAGGCAGAGCCACATGTAGTTAAGGGGTGTCGACCGACACCCCTTCGTCGGAAAATTACATTGTGTAGCTAGAACGAAAATATTTTTTTATGTATATATAGTATGTATTGACATTCCTTGACTTCTATACGATTTTATTTCTTTATATTTTGACACCTCTTAGGTGAAATTCTAGCTCCGCCACTGTGCATACATAGTGAAATACAAAAGTTTGCAGGCGTTGCAAGCTTAATTAAATAGTAAAGTAGAACTACTTCTTGTTGAAAATAATATCATAGTAGTCTCAAAACAATTAATGTGTGACTAGTGGTGGCAAATGGGCGGATTGGGTCAAATTTTGACGGGTTGAAAATGGATCAAAATAAAATGGATAATAATTGAACCCGCCCATATTTGATATGGTAAAAGTGGATTGGGTAACAAATGGATTGGATAAAATATTAGTTTACCCATATTTACCAATATTTAATGAGTAAATAGTACTCTACTTAAGAATTCAACATGGAGAAAATATTTTATTCTTTTTTTGGATGAAAAATATTGAAAATGCTTCATTTAGTTTTAATGTATCATAAAAGTCAAAGAAAAATCCTATAACTTTTCAATAGAAAATGAATCTATGTAATAACAAGGGGAAAATATTTTAAATTTCAAAGTACATGAATATTTTCATTTTAGGACTAAAACATGCTCAATGCACTTTAAGCAATGTCAATACTAATACATGATTTACTTATTTTACACTATTATTTATTATCAAATATAAAATTAAACAAATAAAATTTTATAATTATAATTAACATAAAAAATGTACATTTAAAATATATATTTTGGATGGCCAAATACTTCACATATTCAATTATAGAGAAAAATAATTAGGTCTATAGAAGAACATAAAAAGGAAGAGATGTTACAATATTTTTAGTGATACCATGAATTTTGAGTGAATAAAAGTAAAAAGCTTAACTCATTTGGCTAATCCATATTTTACCCATATTTTACCCATAGTTTACCCATATTTTACCCATATTTTTATTGGTTAAATAAGGGTATCAACCCATATTTTACCCATGTAAAAAATCATTCACCCAACCCATTAAAATATGTGGGGGGGGGGGGGTTTACAAAAATATGGGCTCATTTTGCCGGCACTATGTGTGACCAACTAAAACATTTAAAATCTTATAAATCAAAGTCATTAAAACCATGAGACAAGGTCAAGAATTAGTAAAAGACATAATGTAAAGTCTTAAGAAAACCATAGTTCTTTTGTGGGATATTAGCTTTAACCCACAATAGACCATTTGAGATAGGAGTGTCAAAAATGAACCCAAACATAAATAACCCGCCCAACCCACCCAGAATTTGAAGGGTTGGGCTCAAGATAATTTGAATTGGGTTCAATCTCAACCCGTTCAAGCCTAACCCATTTTAAGAGAATCCTCAATTGAGCCAAATTCAATCTCCAATTTCAACCCGTTTTAAAACTCTTTACTAAGATATGTTCCTATATTAAATGTATGAATTATTATCTATTTAACTTATTTTAGGATTTATCTATTCATTTGTTACTTTTTTAAAAAAGAAACTTGAGCTGAAATTCGCATTATGATTATAAAAGTTAAATATCACTTTGTTAAAATTACTGAGATTAATCGGTTCAAATTGGGTGGGTCAAGACCCAACCAAATTTATTTCAACCCATTTTATTATCTCCAATTTCAACCCTACCCACCCATTTGACACCCCTAATTTGAGCTATAACATGGAATCTGATGTAACTCCCACACCAAAAAGGGAGAGTCTACTTGCAAAGGTATGGAATCTGATGTAACTCCCACACCAAAAAAGGAGAGTCTACTTGCAAAGGTATGGAATCTGATGTAACTCCCACACCGAAAAGAGAGAGTCTACTTGCAAAGGTAAACTCCATATCATATCATTAATGCTATGTGCATCCACTAGCTAAGTCACTTAAGACAATCCTCCGGGGGCACGTAGTTTGGAACTAAAGATTTCTACTAAAGACTATCCTATTCGGGCCTCCATCTCAAAGTTCTCTCGGTGCTAAGTAAAATTTCCGAATATATAAATTCAATTATCAAAACATTACATTAGCAAATGCACTAATAAAAATACCAATCCAAATCATAAAGTTGTATAAGAGTAGCTCCTTTGAAAACCATGAGTTCATAACTTCATTCATATAGACACTTACCTTCCTAAGAATCTAAAACATGATATCCTTTCAACTTGTGAGAAGAACTTTCACAAACTATTTGATATTTAAATTGTAGACATCCTTAAATCATAGTTTCATCCTTCATAAAACATGCATAAAATCAATCATCGATTCATGATCATAGTTCATAGTTTATAGATGAAAATCAAAGTATAAAGTATGGGTCCATATGAAATCAATTATAAACCATGTAATTAGGTTAAATCATGTATAATAAGATAGAACAACACCAATTGAATCATAATCAAAAGGACCTGTGGAGATTGACATAAACCCTAATTAAATCTAGTTAAATTGAATTGGAGATTGAAGTTCTTTTTGGACCAAAAGGATGAAAGGGGTCTATTAGTGAATTCCCACATACCTTGGCACTCAAAGCCCTAAGTATTTGTAGAAGAAACCTTCAAGCTTGATGAAACCGTAAGATCCTTCCTTGAGAGCTCTTGAGAGGATTTGGAGAAGATGACTTAGGAGTTTTCAGGATTTTGTGAGTGAATAAGAGGGATAGGTACTATTTGAAGGGTAAAATTGTTATAGGGTAGTTATAGGGACAAAACAACGTAGTTTAGGGGTTGGGTAGATAGGAAAAGACGAAGCACCCTTCATTAAATTTTGTCGGACAAGGTCTACAGTTTTGACCTACCGCCAATAGGACTTTGTATGGACGAAAACTTTTCTATAGACCGTCAACCTTTCTACGGACCGTAGACCCCATATGTAGTCCTCAACTTTGAGTCCTAGTTTTTATTATGTCTGAATCAATCCTATGGGTACTTCCTACGACTCGTAGTCCATTCTATGCCTTCTCCTAGTTAATCGTAGACCAAACTTTAGAAACATGAATTTTCCCGAAGCTCAACTCACTTCTACGAGTGTCACCTATGACCCATAGAGACTTACACGAACTGCAGGTGCGTCTCATAGGATAGAGGTAGTAGCCAAACATGAAATATTTCCTTACCAATTCGACTTTTCAATTTTTGAGGTATTACAATATTTCCCCCTTGGGAACATTCATTCTCAAATGGGACTCATACTAGCTGGAATATAGTAGGAGAGAAACTAAGAACCCAACATGAATGCAAATCTCATAAAAATGCACATTAACAAGAAGAAATCACTCCAAACCAAATTATAACATCAAAATCAAGTTTTTCATGAACATGCATGCATATGGAAACATGAGAATGACTAAAACACATGAATCTGAAAGAGGCTTCCTTTTCTTTCCAAACCTCATCGCACCCTTCATAAGAATTCGCTAAGAGACCACCCAATAGAGCCAATCTATGAACATCACTAACTAACTCCTTCCTACCATTCTCAACATGATCAACAGTTCCCATCAATAGTCGACTAAGAGCATCCGCCACCACATTCGTTTTACCCGAATGATAAAGGAAACTCATGTCGTAATCTTTCAATAACTCAAGCCATCTCCTTTGGAGAAGATCTAAGTCCTTTTCGGTGTACTTCAAGCTCTTGTGGTCGGTAAACACATCCACAAGAACACCGTATAGGTAATATCTCCAAATCTTTAAGGAAAAAACCATCATTGCAAACTCCAAATCATGAGTTGGATAGTTTGTTTCATGCACCTTCAATTGCCTTGAAGCACAAGCGATGACTTTCCCATGTTGCATCAACACAATCGACACCAATCAGGGAAGCATCTGAATATACCATAAAACCATTTGATCCTTCTGGTAACGTTAAAATAGATGCGGAAGTGAGTCTATCCTTCAGTTCTTGGAAATTCTTCTCATAAGTTTCCGACCATAGAAATTTCACCTTATTTTGAGTCAATGTAATCAAAGTCAAAGAAATAGAGTAAAATCCTTACACAAACCTTCTATAGTAATCAGTTAGACCCAAGAAACTCTAAATATATAAGGCAGACCAAGGTCTAGGCAAATTCTGAACCACCTAGGTCTTCTTAGAATCAACTTGATTACCTTCACTTGAGACATTATGGCCAAGGAAAGAAACAGACCTCAGCCAAAACTCACACTTTCTAAACTTAGCATACAATTCTTGATTCTTGAGAATTTGCAACACAATCCTTAAATGCTCAACATCCTCATCCTCACTCGGAGAGTAAATCAAAATATCATTAATAAACAAAATCATGAACATGCCAAGATATTTCTTGAAGAACCTATTCATCAAGTCCATAAATGCCATTGAGGCATTAGTCAAACCAAATGACACCACTAAAAACTCATAGTGACCAGATCAAGTTCGAAAAGCCATCTTCAAAATGTCACTCTCATTCACCCTGAATTAGTGATAACCCAAAAAAAGATCAAACTTAGAGAAGTAAATCGCTCATTGGAGTTGATCAAAAAAATTATAAATCCTTGGAATAAGATACTATTCTTTATGGTAACTTTCTTTGATTATCGATAGTCAATGCAAATACGATGGGAACCATCCTTATTCCAAACAAACAATACCGCAGCACCCCATGGAGAGATACTCGGTCTAATTAAAACTTTATTCAACAAATAATTCAATTGGTTGTTTAATTTTTTAAGTTCTATTGGGGCCATACAGTAAGGAGGAATACAGATAGGCTTCGTATATGGAAGAAGTTCAATACCGAAGTCCATTTCCCTTTTGGGAGAAATACCGAGAAGATCATCGGAAACACTTCTAGAAACTCAATTACAATCAGAACTGACTCAAGAGTAGGGGTTTTGGAATATTTATCTCTAACCCTCACAAGATGATAAATGCAACCCTTAGAAATCATTTTTCTAGCCTTTAGGAAAGATATGAATTGTCCCCTAAGAGCATAGTTTTCCCCTTTCCATTCTAAAAAAGGTTCGTTCGAAACTGAAATGTGACAAATCATATCGTACAATCTATGGAAGAATAACAAGATTGAAGCCAAGCCATCCCAAGAATAACATCGAAATCTAACATATCAAACTCTACAAGATCAACATGAGTGACTCTATGAGAAACAGAAACAGGGCAATTTCTATAAACTCTCTTCGCAACAATAGAATCACCAACATGCGTAGAGATAGAAAAAGGATTAGAAAGGATGTCAAGATCCATATCAAATCTCATGGACACATAAGGAGTAAAAAATTACAACATAACACCTAGATTAAGCAAATCATACATATAAAAATAAAATACTTTCAATATACCGGTCACAACATTTGAAGACCTCTTATGATCATGTCGAGTCTGAAGAGTATAGAACCTATTCTAATGTGGAACACTCAAAATAGAACCAATATGCTAAGCTTCCCTACCATCTTTACCCATTTGTGAAAACTCTTCCCACAACCAAAGAAACCATTCCTATCGGCTAAAATTTCTCCGGAGTGACTCTTGCCACACCTTCGTCAAGCGGGAATGGTAGATCCATTTCCACCACTTCCTTAAGGCTTAGTGTTAGACAAACTATCTCTGTGAAACTTAGGAGTTAAAACATTTGAAGAGCCTTGACCGGAGAAATTTTGCCGAAATTGAGAACATTTATGTCCACCAAACCTAGAATAAAAAAGTCATTGTCACCAGTCCTTGACCTCTTGGACTCCTTAGCCCTCCCCTTGAATTTTTCCTCTTCACTTTATTAGTCATATGTCATCAAACGAGATATATCCATATATTTGATTAACATGGCGGTCCGACACTCCTTAACCACTATTTCGGACATACCCGACACAAACATACTCATCCTTGCCTTAGAATCGATAACCATAGTTAGAGCATACTTAGCCAAATGGGTAAACTAGAAAGCATACTCCTTCATTCTCATATTTGTTTGTAAAAGATTGATGAATTCGTGTACCTTTTCTTTTCTTACCTCTAGGGTAAAGAAACAATCTAGAAAACCCCATTTGAATTTCTCGAACAAGAGGACCCGCCTAAATAGCCCTCTTTTCCTTTTATTGTTTGAACCAAACTTGAGCAAAACCCTTGAGTTGATAATCGGACAATTATTCCTTTTCAACAATTGACACTCCCATAATGTCCATGTAATACTCCGTAAAATAGTAGGTTAAACTAGAGCCTAAACATGAGGTTTAACGTCAAGAGTTAAGGGCCAAGGGAATTGGGTAAGGGCCATGGCAAGGGGGCCAAGGCAGCCAAAATGCACCTAGCCACTGCCCACCATGACCACGAGGGCATTCAAGACCCGTGGTGGCCACCATGAGGCATGGTGCCACCCGTGGTTGGTGAGGTAGTGAGCTCACAAGGCTGCCCCAAGAAAGGCTCCCCTTCACGAGCCACTTCACGGCTTGGGTGAAGACCACGGACCGCAGGAAGGTTCGTAAGGTTGCTTTCACCTCATGGGGGCTTGCCAAGGTTGAGGAGGCTACTGGTCAAGGGAACACGGGCCGTGCTGCCCTTGAAGGCTCGTCAGCTAGGGTCGTGGCACGTGGCAACTCACTTAAAGTGAGGGTTATTTTGGGGTTTTCACGTTTAACTCCAATTGAAATGGAGTCATTCTGGGTAAATTTAGGGGTATTATATAAGTATTTTAAGTAAAAATACATCCAGTTACTTCATATTTTCCGAACAACTAAATCAAAACCCCAAAGTTCATCTTCTACACAAAATTTCTCTCTCTAGAACTCAAGGAAAAAGAAGAGTAAAATTGGAGCTACAGCTTGAAGAATAAAGGCTATTTCACTCAATTTTTTGAAGAATCATTACTAAGGTATGGTAATCTTTCATCCTTGGATAATCTCCATCCAAGGAGTCCCTCCAAATTCAATTTCAAAACTAGTGATTTCCCCAAAGTTAGGGTTTGACATCAATCTTGTGGGTTCTTTCCAAAAACGTTTTTAATGGTTGATTTATGATAGATTATGATTGAATTGATAATTAATTTATGATTTATGATGAATTCTCCCAAGAACCAATGAAATTCCTAATTTCCCAAATTTGGATCTTATGATGTGATTTGATGATTTTAGAGGGATGATATGAGATTAAGCTTGCTATAGTTGGGTTACTTGGATCATGTTATCATTCATATATAATTTACTAATTCTATATGTATTGATGGATTGTGGCCTTGAAGGGCAAGATATGTGAATTATGCATGACTATGAGATTTATGAATATGTTGTATGAACACTTTGAGAGTAAAGTGAATATGCTTATGATCTAGTTATTGTGTTGTTGGATGATGATATTTATATAACAATTATGTGTGAATATGATATTATGTGAAAGGTTTGTCACATGTAGGGATTCTAAGGTTGGAAGACTAGTCTCACCTAATGAATCTAGGAGCTATAGTATGATTATGTTGGATTGAGTGTCAAGACATTTTTCCATATTATGAACTTAACCCAAGAATTAATATGAAAAATGTGAGAATCAATGCTTAGCACTGAGTGGATATTGATATGAGATGGGAGTTCTTCCGTTAGTTGAGGTTGGGTTTTCCTAGTAGTAATCTCTTGGGATGGGAGCTTTCCCGTTAGTTGAGGTTGGGTTTCCTAGTAGCATTCCCCTTATCCCATAACGATGTGCCCTCATAGACCTTTAGCTAGTGGATCCACGTAAGCTAAGAATATGGTTCTACCTTAGGCAAGTAGGACACCCCTTTTCGGTGTGGAGTAGACACCAAATTCCATGTTTAGCTAACATGGTCTATGTCGCTTAAGGCTTATTCCCTAATATGTTAACATTGACAAGAATATGATTTATAGACCATAGCTACTCAGGAAGCTTTACTTAGTATAAGTAGGATTATGGTATCTTACTCATACATTGTGATAACGTTCAAATATACTTCTTGAAAAGAAATATAAACGATCGTATGCAATATATTTACCCAACTATGAGTCGGGATCGATCCCACAGAGAATATGGAAGAATATTGTCAATAGCAAATATTTAACTCGATAGTTGTTATATAAAAATGGGGGGATTTAAATTGAAATAAAATAAAAACAATAA
>JAJOOO010033227.1:0-12108 GCA_029582685.1 Solanum piurae
CTGATCTATAAAAGAAACAGCTACTCCCAGGAGATCATATAAATAAATAGCCAACTAGCACAGAAGTCCTGATTGGGCCGTCGAGGCCACCATGATATATATACCAAAACTAAAAGCAGGTATATATCAGTACAATACATCAAACAACTCACAAGCTTCAGCAAACCAACCACATAGGCCAGTATGGCCATAACGTAGCTATACACCCCACACACTAGTCTGCAAACCTCTAAGAGTAGTAAAGATTGGTGGGACAGGGCCCCAGCCTACCCATAAAAATATATACAACAAAAGCTAACAAACCTCCACACTCTGGTAGCTCCGAAGGAAAGGGCTAGCCAACCGTATAGAAGTCAATCCTGCTGCTGAGGAGGTCTACTCGGATGTCTGTTGGGACCTGCATGCATGAATGCAGCTCCCCCAGGCAATGGGGCGTCAGTACAAAATAATGTACAGAGTATGCAAGGTTGTAGACTAAATGAGCAAGTATCACAATATACCAAAAGTAATCAGGTTAGAAAATCAAATTTAGATAAGCATGCCAACCCACTACTGAATCTAATAAGATACCATAATGATCAAACATCAACCTAACCAAGCCCCCATAAGCCCGGTAGGAATAAACAACATACCACCTACTTGGGCCCCATAAGCCCAGAAGGTGCCAAATCAATCTACATAACCTTATCGGTAGCCCCTTGTCTTTGTAAGAAGTCACATAGCCCTTTTTGGCAACGATATAGCTCCGTAGGATGCACATAGCCCTCTTAGGCAACATTATAGCTTTGTGGGCTGCACGTAGCCCTCTTTTGCATCACATATCCCTGTAGGCAATACATAGTCCTCTTTGGCGTCAAAATAGCCCCGTAGGCAACACATAACACTCTTTGGCATCAATATAGCCCCGTGGCAACGCATAGCCCTTTTTGGCAATAACATAGTCCTATCAGACAACATCATAGCCCCCATAGGCAGTTCATAGCTCAACAGCTAACCACAATAGCCCCAAGGGCGACAACAAACAATTAAATAGGTTGAAGGCGAACACTTTAGCTATAAACAATATATATATGAATAATCTCCCAGTTGTTCTTAACAGATCGTGAGTCCCTAAAATGAGGGGTTATAACCACCCAATCAACCAACCATTCACAATTACATCTACAAGATCACCAACGTTAACTACATCTAGGGAAACATGTCGAACGAAGGGAATAACCTTAACATACCTTTCCAATGAACGCTC
Source organism: Solanum piurae (assembly GCA_029582685.1). Taxonomy (NCBI): domain Eukaryota; kingdom Viridiplantae; phylum Streptophyta; class Magnoliopsida; order Solanales; family Solanaceae; genus Solanum; species Solanum piurae. Next base: position 1,247 of record JAJOOO010033227.1, read on the forward strand.
GAAAGACCGTAGTTCCTTCACGAAAGTTGTTCCTTTTGTCCTAAGCTTCACAAACACTATATATACACAACTGGTACGCACCTATAAACAATTTATAATTAATCTTATATCGGCAAATTTGCCATATTGCCCCAACTTGTCGAAACGTCCGTAGAAATTCATAAAAACAATCATAAAAGAGTCCCGAGATGATTACCTTAGTTAACCAAGTTAAAACCTTGAAGAAACACCAATAATTACAAATTTATATCTTCAAAAACCAGCTCCAAACGCAGCCAATAGAAGGGAAAAACAATTGCCACGTGTAGGGATTGCGTTTCTAGGCACGGGGCAACGTTTAATGGTAGAAATCGTCAAAACTAACCTTCATTATGGTAGGACTCCATAGAAACCTTCTTCTAAGCTTTCTCTCTATTTTTTTGAGCTGAAATGAACTGTTTCCATGACTAAAACGTTAAATAGACGACATACCACATTTCTTTACCCGATCCGGATCCGACCCGGATTCTGCCCTGGCAGTCTCGAGTAAAACCCTCATAACTTTTTACTCGGATGTCCGTTTGATACGGGGTTTTGTGCGTTACAAACTAGACTCGTAGGCCTTCAATTTAATGGGTAATAGGCCTTCAAACTCTTTATATATTGGGAGAAATCATCCAATACATTTGACCCAAATTTCAAAGAAATCTTTAAAAAGGCACTTACGATAACTTTCGCCAACTTTTATCTTGCCATTTACTTAACTTCAAAACTTGAGAATAAACCCTTAAACACTTAAAATATGACATACCACATCCTTTTTAATTTATTACTCACCCTTTTTGTCTTTCCACGAAGGTACGAGTTAATTTAGACGTTTTGGAAAAGTCGGGGTGTTACAAGAAGTTTCTCAAATGAAAAAAGGGTTATGTAGAAAAAAAAAGTACCTCGTCTCAGATACCATTTTAGTAAGTACATTTTGCCCCAATGGACATGAAGGTTTCTTATTAAGCCTTTTGACAGTTTTTGGGAACTCCATCTCAAGTGGTTCCTAAGTCTAATAAGTGATCCTTGTGGTTCCTAAGTCTAATACTTGGATAGTGGATGCTCAAAACTTCCTCTCTTTGGAAGCACACCAGGGTGGTGGTGTGTCATTTGGTGATGGGAAGAAGGGTGTCATTCTCAGAATAGGGAAAATAGGAAGATCAGTAAATCATTCCATAGACAATTTCCATTATGTGAACGGTTTGAAATACAATCTCTTAAGTGTATCTTAAATTTGCGATAAGGGAAATGAAGTTAAGTTCTTGTCTGATAGATGTTTAGTTACCAACTGTGTAACTAACAAGGTTATTATGTTTGCCGGAAGAGTAAAAAATATGTATGTTGTAGATCTTGACTCATTAGAAGGGGACAACCTTTCTTGCCTAAGTTTTCAAGCTGACAATGTAAATCTATGGCATAGGCCGTTTGGGGCATGCGAGTTCATCCTTGCTAAACAAGCTTGTTGTAGGGGACTTGGTCCGTGGATTGCCAAAGCTGAAGTTTTCTGACAACAAAGTCTGTGAGGCTTGTGTAAGAGGGAAACAAACGAGATCATCATTCAAAACCAAGAAAGGTGTGAGCACAACCAGACTTCTGGAACTCCTCCACATGGATCTATGTGGACTTGTCAAAATTCACAGCAGAGGAGGTAAGAAATATATTCTGGTAGTTGTTGATGATTTCTCCAAGTACACCTGTAACATGTTTTGGTGGACCAAGATGAGACATCTAGACTATTGATCACCTTTGCCAAAGCAATTCAACTGAAGGTAAACTGCAAGATAGCAAGCATCATATCATATCATGGTACAGAGTTTGAAAACTCTCAAATTGAAGGCTTATATGCTAAAAATGGAATCTATCACAATTTCTCTGCACTAAGAACTCCTCAACAAAATGGAGTTGTTGAAAGAAAGAACATAATATTGGTGGATATTGTTAGAGCCATGTTGATTGACTCGGGGGTTGCAATGATTTTTTGGGCAGAAGCAGTCAACACAACTTGCTATGTTGACAGGAAACTCCTTATGAGTTGCTGAATGACAGGAAACGTTCAATTGCTTATCTGTAGCCATTTGGTTGCACATGTTTTGTATTGAATAATGGAAAGAATGATCTTAGCAAGTTTGATGCCAGGAGTGATGAAGGGGTGTTTGTTGGGTAGTCTTCTACCAGCAAGGCATACAGAGTTTTCAATAAAAGAAATATATGTGTTGAAGAGAGTATGCATGTGATATTTGATGAATTTGATGATAAGAACAAAGATGAACATAATGAAGACATTGATGTGGAGGAACTGATGAAGGGTCATCAAGATAAGGTAATCCAAACTCCTGGAAGTGAACAACCTTCAAAGAAAGAAAAAGGTGCAGAACTCACAGAGGAACCTAGTCCCTCCGATGCAACTCAGGATGGATATTCTCAGAACCCAGATCTTGAAGAAGATGAATCTGCTGATGATATTGAAGAAGAAATAACCAGGAAGTCCGCATGGAAACATCAGTCTTCTCATCCATTATTGGACAATCTTGTCTCTCCACTTGATTCTGGATTACAAACTAGATCCAAAACAAGAAATCTAGTTGCATATTCAACCTTCATATCCACCATTGAGCCCAAGAATATCAAGAAAGCTTTAAATGATGCTTATTGGGTAACATCAATGTAGGAAGAACTTCATCAGTTTGAGAGAAGCAAGGTGTGGCACATGGTCCTCAGACCTCTCAATAGAACTATTATCGGGACTAGCTGGGTCTTTAGAAACAAACTTGATGAGCATGGGATCATCACCATAAACAAGTCAAGACTCGTGGTACAATGATATAATCAAAAGGAAGGGATTGACTATGACGAGACCTTTGCTCCTGTAGCCAGAATGGAAGCCATCATAATCTTAATAGCTTTTGTTGAATACACGGAGTTCAAATTGTTTCAAATGGACGTCAAGAGTGCCTTCCTAAATGGGTATTTAAAGGAGGAGGTATATGTCAAGAAACCTACAGGTTTTGAAGATGCTAATCTACCAAACCATGTGCTGAAGTTGGACAAAGCTTTGTATGGTCTAAAGCAAGATCCTACAGCTTGGTATGAGCGTCTGTCAAAATTCCTACTTTCAAACGGATTCAAAAGAGGTAAAATTGATAATACTTTGTTCCTAAAATCCAGAGGTAAGGAGCTGTTGATAATACTTTGGAGATACCTCAGATTCACTGTGCAAAGAGTTTGCAGATTTGATGAGTAGTGAATTTGAAATGAGCATGATGGGAGAGCTTACATTTTTCTTGGGGTTACAAATCAAACAGACCTCTCAGGGTACATCAATATGCCAAGAAAAGTACATAAAAGAACTGCTCAACAAATTCCACATGCTTGAGGCAAAAGTTCTTGACATTCCCATGAGCACAAGTGTCAAACTTGACATGGATGAAGAAGGAGTTGTTGTTAATCAGACCATGTACAGGGGAATCATTAGGTCACTTCTTTACCTCACCGCTAGCAGGCTTGACATTGTCTTCAGTGTAGGGATGTGCGCCAGATTCCAAGCAACACCAAGGGAATCACACTTGAAGGCAGCTAAGCGAATACTGAGATACTTGAAAGGAACACAGGACCTGGTCCTCTTTTACCCTTCTGGTGACTCCTTTGATCTAATTGGCTATGCTGAAGTTGACTATGCAGATTTTCTTGGTGATCAAAAAAGCACTTCAGGCATAACGCATTTCCTAGGGTCATCACTGATCTCATGGGGCACTAAGAAGAAAAATTTAGTAGCATTGTCTACAACAGAGGGAAAATATGTGGTTGTTGTATCATGCTGTGCTCATCTCTTATGGATTAAGCAGCATCTCGAAGATTTTGGTGTTCTCACGGGCACTATTCCCCTCATATGCGACAACACAAGTGCAATGAATATGGCCAAAAACCTTGTTCAACATAAGAGGACTAAAGACATAAATGTGAGGCATCACTTCCTAAAGGATCATGTTGAGAAGAAAAATGTGGTGATGAAATTTTGCAAGACAGAAGAACAGGTGCCGATATCTTTACTAAGCCTTTGAGCAAAAAGAACTTTGTCAAGAACAAACTGAAGCTGGGGATGCACAATGTTGTATTACTTACCGTTCGAGAATTCACATCTGGTACCTTACTGCAGGTACACACTCATGACAAGTTGGCTGGAGGGAAGATCTAATCATACAGGCAGGGTCATTTACAGAAATAGAACTGGTCCCCCAAAGGTTAGTATCACTTATGCTACAAAATTTTCTGTCAACAGTCACTGACACGTGTCCCTCCCCCATTCATCGTGTCATTTTCAGACATCTTTTCACTTTAAATCCAAACGTTTCTACTGTTCAGGGGCCCGATACCTTCTTACATATAGTCCCATTAGTGAATTCAAATACCTAAATTTCTTTCTGATCCTTCCTTGAATTCACTACTCTCTTCTTGAGTCTTCTCTTTTCTAGCAACAAAATGACTAAATCTTCTTCATCCTCAAAACTTCATGTCTCCCAAGAAATTAAAAATCTTAGTTCATTCAATTTCTCAATTCCTCCCCAGAAGAATCTCCATCCACACCGGTCTGTGGTGTTGGTGAGACTGGCGAATCTAACACACCCCACACAAAAGTGATGACGTCTCCTGCACTCCAATCTGGGGAAATCTTACATTAGCTTGTTCTCCTACTTTAGTTCTATACGGTGAGAAATCCCTAAATTTAGAGGCTCAGTCAGTTATGAATCCCTGTATCGAACTCTTTACTAAAGAAGTAGAAGTGGCTTCTAAGCCTATGTCTTCTGCTATGTCTGAGCGACTATTCGAAGGAGACTTGCCTGAGGTAAATGGTCTAGATTCAAATATTCTAGTAGCAACAGAGGAATTGGTAGTCGTACAAAGTTTAGCCTCCCTTAGAGGAGATGTTCAACCATCTATGTTGGAACAAGAGTTGAGATCACCGGAACAGGTCCCTCACTAGTCAACCCATGTTCGACCAAACTTCTAAGTCTATTGATGTCTATAGTGAGGAAGAGACGGAAGAAGAAACTCCCTTGGTATGGAGTAGAAAAGGGGTTTGAGGTGCTAATGCCTCAACAATGGTTGTCCCAGATCTAGGAGGAGTTGATGTTGTTCCTGAGACTGAACTTGACAATGAACCTGTTGAGTCTGAACGGGAAAGAAAAAGAAAGGGCAAAGGGAAGATGGTAGAGTCTCATACAAAAGGGGACAAGAAAAGATATACTACCAGAGGAGAGATGCAAAAATTGATGGGGACTGCCATAACAACAAATGAATTTCAAACGGAAAAGAACAAGAAGAGAAGAATGGGTGGTCATGTGCCTGAGGAACCTACCTCAATACCTCTGCCTGTAGGAAGTGAAATAGAATCTGATGACATATGTTTAGCTGTGGCTAAAATAAGGAAGAAAGTAGAGATTAAGCGGGTTAAGTCTAAAAGGGGTAACAAATCACTGAAGAAATCTCCCGTGAAGAAGGAGAGTGTGAGTAAAAAGGCCATTGTGAGATCAAAACCAATCTAGGGACCAGGTCCTCGCATTCAGGAGCCAGTTGAAGAAAAGGTGATGACCAGGGAAGAGCGTATAGCAGAAATGGATAACCAAAAGGTGCTGAATGGCAGAGTGTTCGATCCTGAAATTCTCACATAATTCGGTATGTCCACTCTTTTTTATTATGTTTCCCTACAAGGTTGGGATCACCTATTTAAAGCCCCAGCACCATACTTGCATGAGCCAGAAGTGCATGAATTCTACTATAAGATGGAGTTGTTGAGTGATGGGGGGGTTAGGACTACTGTTAAAAAGGTCAAGATACTTCTGGATGAGGAAATCTTGGGAACCATTTTGTGTGTTCCTGTGAAAGGGATTCGGTCAATTGAAGGTTGCAAACCCTCTAGTGAATTCACTTAACATGCCACAAAGCGTGGGGACATCAAACAGGCAGGTCTGCCTAAGAAATTTCTCAGAGGGGAGTACCAATTAATGTTTGAGTTCATCAACAAGGTGTTGGTACCAAGGACGGAGAAGAGAACTGTAGTATCTGCTGCTGATCTGTTTCTCATGGAAAAACTGGATGAACTAGAGGAAATCAATCTTTCTGCTATAATGCTTGAGCACATGCACATGGTCATGACTTGGAAGTCAGCCAAACATGGTATTCCTTATGGATATTTGCTAAAATATGTGTTCAAACATTTTGAGGTACCTCTTGGACGAGGAGTACCTGGTACTGTTAAGAAAATGTTTACTGCTGTCACTCTCTTGGAGTGTGAATGTGTTGAGGGAAAGGAAAATGGTAGGTCTCAACTGTCAGATCTTCTAGAGCAACAAGCCTGCCACGTCCCGAGCCTACACCCTAGGCGGAACTGGCACTCGAGAACTATTGTTGGCCCCAAACGAACCCTTGGCCTGACTTACTTACTCAGCGGATGACTTAAACATAAGAAATATAACTCATGCATAACTTAAGAAATAATGTCTTAGCCAAAATGGCAACTCAAGTCTTAAACGTATACAACTAAAATTAATAACACTAAAGAACTATAACTATGAAGCCTCTAAAATAAATAGGGATGTCGGTACAAGACCCCCAATCATCCTAACAATGAAATACTGAAAGCAAAGTAAAAGGAGTCCTCCGGAATGCAAGAAGGCTCACCAACTGACTCTAAGTGCTCAACTGGATCAATGAGGCGCTGGGTGATGATCCTAGTTACCTGTGTCTGCATCATAAGAAGATGCAGGCAAACTGGCATCAGTACATTGAATGTACGAGTATGCGAGTTGGAATGCTAAACACAACATAGGCTTGAAAAGAATTTGAAAGGAACATTTACCTTGGCTTTACTCAATTCCTGAATAACTTAACTCAATATAAAGCAATAAAACATATGCAATATATAGAAAACTTGTAAAACAGTGGAAAACAACTTAGTTCGTTAAAGAAAATGCAATAACAAACTCAACTTTACTCATATAATAAAGTAATATAGTTTATGTGGGAGATTCTCTAACCGACAACCACCACTATGAGCCTAAGTGGTGATACAACGTCTTGCCTACGCTGCCAGAACTATCTTATACTTTGCCGTTATATAAAACGCCTTAACTAAGTGGATCCACTAGTGTATGCTAAAAGCACACTTAAGGATTCATCTAAAAAGTATGATCCTTTACTACCCATGATGACTAATGGTTTATGGAGACTTGAGTTAATATGAACTCGTATCCCCATATCGGTGCTTACTACTACTCCCAAAATATACTTAGCTTATATGTTTTAAAAACAAACTTCTTTCTTTGGTTTGAGATAATTACTCAAAATTTAGCTTAAAAGCTCTCTTGGAATCAATGTGCCCTTTCTTGCTCAAATGTGAAAACATTTTAAAAATCTTTGGGAATACATAATCCCCATATACTTCTTTGAAGAAATGAACTTCAATCTTTACTCTTTACTCAACTTGAATTTTAAGTCTTAAAACAAAGTTAAAGCGTTTGTGGAAGACTTTTGAAAACTTTATAACCTTCTCTTTGACTTGCTTCTTAACTTCTAGACTTGACTCTTAACTTTTCTTGAATTGAATTATGGATTCAAGGTTCATGATCTTATAAGTTTATGGATGATTTCATGATGTTTATACGTACCTTAGAGTGTTGGAATCAACTAGAAAACATAGGTACGTTGCTAAGGAACTAGTACGGAAAGAAGGCGGAAAAAGTAGAAGATCTGGCGTCCCTGGCGCTCTGAGTGGCGCAGGGCGCCAGACCCAAAACTTCAGAGATGAAGTTGGGGCACGCTGGCTGGTGCGGCACCCCAGGGTCAATACTTCAGAGAGTTCTTTAGGGTGCGCTGGCTGGCGCAACACCCCACCCCCATTCCCAGATTTTGACGAACTTCCTTCTTTGTTTTTCAACTCTAAACCCTCTAAACTCAATTGGGTCTTTCCCCAAACACTTAGAATCAACTATATATTCAAAGTATGAAAGATTCAACTCGAAATTACACCCTAAAACATGAATCAAATGTCAAGAAAACTTCAACAACACAACCCACAAGAATTCAAACGAATTTCATCAAGAACTCAAATGATTTACTTCCAAATCAATATAACTTTGCTGAATTGAATCATGTTTGGGGCGTGGGTGAAATAACCCAATGCTATGTGATATCACATACCTCATAGGGATCACCCCTTGACGAAATCTACAAGCAAATTCGAACGTTCTTGGCGATTCTTGATTTCTCTTCTCCTTTCTCCTCTTTTCTCTTTTCTCCAAGCCCTACCGTGAACTTCAACTTTTATAAACTGACTAAAATCTGAATTTACCCCAATTAAACTCCTAAAAACGAATTAAAACAATTGGTAAGGAAAAGACTAAAATAGCCTTCCAAAATCCAGATTAGACTTTCCTTATTTAAACAACCCAACTTCCAAAGGGCATATCTCACTCATCCAAACTCGGAATCGCGCAAAATCGGAGGCGTTGGAAAGATTATTCCAAGATATTTCCTAAAATATTTGGAAGTACACCTAACTCGTCCTGATCTAGGAGTTATGACCATTTGAAGTTGACCAAAACTCAAGTTATTCTAACTTAACAAAGTTTCCAGATTTTCATTCTTTCCAAAAATGACTATTTCCAATTATTAACTCCTTGCTAGTTATTTAAATTTGTGAGATGTTACAAAACCTCTCTCAAAAGAGAGTGGACTTACCTTACCGTGATCCTGAATGACAAGGAATTTGAGATTGCGCAACTTAAGGCTCAGTTGCACAGGGCTATCTCCAAGTGACCTGGTACTAGTGCTGTGGATGAGAAAGAGGTCGAGAAGTTGAGAGCTGAAAATAAGCAGCTGCCGAAGACAAATGCCTCACTCAGTGAGGAAGTCAAAGCTCTCAACAAGCAAATCATTCAAGCTCGTGTTGATGCAAATGAGCGAATGTCTTTGCTGATGAGAACCCTTACTCCCTCTCCCCCTCAGTCCTAAATGTGTCTTATCTCCCTGTTATTCAATCTTTCTTTCTAACTCTAGTGGCCAAATGGCAAGTGTATTGTTTTGACTGACTTATGTGGTCAACTCTATGATCTAATGACAACTCTTGATGGGCCCTATCTAGGATGCTTTTATCTTCTCTTTTTATGCTTAATTGTGCATGTACTGTGTGGCCCATGCCCCTGAATTCCTAACGCTTTGCATGCTACCTGCTTATGTTTACTGCTAATCCTTTTCAATGATGTCAAAAAAGGGAATTTGATTGTAACTGCTGTGATATTAGGAAGAGAACAGATGAGATATGGATATAATACTACAGATAGGGGGAACTATTTATGCATGTCAATACTACAGATAGGGGGAACTAATTACTTTTCTGAATGAATGATTAACTCATGTGAGGCTGCTTGTAGGTTGTTTGTCATCATCAAAAAGAAGGGAAATGATAAGTCTTAATGCTTTGATGATCTCCTCACAAATGCAGGGACCTGGTCCTCTGTAAAGTATGCTCGTCCAGGCCTATGTGCTACACAGCTGGAAAGTTGTCCGCGTCAGAGGTTGGTGAGGTCGTCAGTGTACCACACCAATCAGAAGGGACGAGGTTGTTTGTCGAATGGTTATTAACTCTTTATGGTTGATATATTCAACATGACAAACAACAATTCAACTCATTCATTCAAAGAGAGAATATTCAAGCTTCATAAAATAGCAAGGGACCTCATAGACTGACGAATAGCTTCTTGAATCAACTGTTATTTGATTGCTTGTATTTTGTGCTTACATTGTAGGATTCGTTTCACAAGTGTTAGAAATGTTTCAAACCTTGGGTGAATCACTGTAGGAGCCTAGTTGAGAGTAACTTAGCGTCCGACGTTAAAAGTCTATATTAATCAGTTGGATTAGTATAGTGGGCAATGCAGGCATTGCTTTGGCTCATTGAGTGATAGTTGTATTACTCAGAATAAAGATTAGGAGGTTAATCTTGTGTGTGGTGTAAACTGCGTTTTACTTTTTCTTATGAAGATTTGTAAAAACAGTTGAAAATCCTGTGAGACAGGTCGTGGTTAAGTTGTGTGTGCTAATTTTACTTTCAGTATTTATCTTGTGTTCATTTCAACTGTGTTAAGGACCTGGTCCTATCGTAACTAGTGGACGCATACATTCCAACAAGATCGATAGATAAGGTTCTGCAGAAATCCATCAAATATTCTCGCATGTGATATATCTAAAGATTTTAGAATCTGACACTCAATAATATCCAATTTCCCCCCTTCATAACTCAAGTGTTCAAGAGTTGGTGCTTGAATTTTAACAATTTGGTTTAGTTCTCTCCAGTTCTTAATGGAAACTGGCTTAATCTTTTGAAGATTGAACAACTCAATCTCTGTCGACCCTGAACATTGATTAAAGATGAAACTGACAATCAAGGGACAACAATTAAATAGAGTTTGTAGCATGTTCTCATCTAAATTGACATGACTTAGAGAAATCTTTCTCAAAGAATTACAATCCGTTACACCACTCGAAAATAACGAAACATGTATAAGAGTACAACTCTCCACAACCATTTATTTTTATAAAAATATTTTGCTCTAACGATTAAATATATTTATTTATTTTGCAAAATTTCAGAAAATTACAATTACTTAAACTTGTATTTCAAATATTTAACCCTAAATTTAATTCGTCATACTACAATATACATTTTGTATATATTAACATACAAAACTTTCAAATTTTATTTTTACAAAAATGTTTAAATACTTGATGTATCATATATACTAAAATCATATATGATATATCATATCATATATTACTAATTATTT
>JAJOOO010033228.1:0-10111 GCA_029582685.1 Solanum piurae
TCCATGAATTGCTCACATGGTCTATGTCGGTTAAGGCTTACCTCCACAAAGAATAATAATGAACTATGGTTTCTCAATAATGCACTACTTAGTGTGGGTGGGGGTATGAGACTTCATCCATGCATTGCACAAGTAGGCTTTGAGAGTAGTCATGGTGTGTTCCTTTATGTTATAATGTTTTATGGTCAAGGATATGAGTTAGGTATTATGGTTACTCAAGAAGTTCTATGAAGTGTGGGTGGTAGTATGGGATGCCATTCATGCATTGCACGAGTAGTCTTTGAGAGGGCTATGGTGTGTTTCTCTAATGTCATAATGTCTAATGAAATGAATGTGCTTATAATGATGCTAATGAGTATGTTGACTTAAAGGCTAAATGTAATGATGAATGCTTAACTTGGAAATGTTATAATGAGTTTCTTTCCTTGTCATGCCTTATTAAATGTGAATGTTCCTTGTCTATGATTATTGACTAAAGAGGAGAATGAAGAATGGTAAGTATGTTATGGTGGCCTCAAAGTGGTACTTAGTATGAATGGTATTATGGGATGTCATTCATACATTGCGCAAGTATAACTTAGGGTCACTTTCATGATGGTTCTACTATGTTCTAATGACTTACATGATGATTATGACTGTATCCTATGCTTTTATACTCAAGTTGCATGATGATTCCCAAGTTCATTAAATGCATGGTTTTCAACCAAATGTCCTTTTAACATGATTTTTGCATGGCTATCATACTTAGTACATATTTGTGCTAACCCATATTTCTTCTACATTTTTTACAAAGTGTAAGGTTTGGACTTGAGTACTATTCTTGGAAGATAGGTTTCTAAGGAGCAAGAAGTTGAAGATTTGGTGAGTCCTCATAGCTTCGAGGACAAAACCCACCATTTTCTTTATGTCTTTTATTTTATGTTTAGAGCTTTTGTATGGGCTGCGTCCCAAAGTTTTAGAACATGTTTTATGCACTACAGACTCGACATAATCATAAGAGTTCTCCAGATGTAGTGACCAGTACGTTGAAAGTATTTCAGCTTGATGTATATGTTTTTCTTAATCTGGGTGCTACATTGTCTTTTGGGACTCCTTATGCGGCAATAAGAGTTGATGTTTATCCTGATATTCTTTTAGAACCTCTTTTTCAATTCTACACTTGTTGGAGAATCTATTATAGCTAAATGAGTTTATAGAAATTGCTCTATTTATGTTTCTCATAGAGTCACTCGTGCTGATTTGATATAACTTGATATGTTTGACTTTGATGTCATTCTTGGGATGGATTGACTTCACTCTTTTTATGCTTTCATAGATTGTAGGACTCGATTGGTCATATCAGGTTTTGAATAATCCTATCCGTGAATGGAAAGGGGGAAATTTAGCGTCAAAGAGTCAGTTCATATCTTGCCTAAAATCTAGGAAAATGATTTCTAAGGTTTGCATCTATCATCTTGTTGGGTTAGGGATAGTGTTTCTGAAACCCCTACTCTTGAATTAGTTCCAATTGTAAATGAGTTTTCAAAAGTGTAGCCCGATGATCTTCCTAATATTCCTTCCGAAAGGGAAATACACTTAAATATTGACCTTCTCCCAGATACACAACCTATCTATGTACCTCTTTATTGTATGGAACCGACATAAATTAAAGAATTAAAGGATCAATTGAAGGATTTGTTGGATAAGAGTTTCATTAGACCGAGTATCTCTCCATGGGGTGGTCCGGTGTTCTTTGTTCAAAAGAAGGATAGTTCGCTCCGAATGTCTATTGACTATTGACAATTGAATAAGATCACATTAAAGAATAAGTATCCTATTCCAAAGATTGATGACTTGTTTTATAAACTCCAAGGTGAAAGTTTCTTTTCAAAGATCAATCTTCGATCGGGGTATCATCAATTAAGAGTAAGGGAAAGTGACATTTTGAAGATGGATTTTTGACTCATTATGGTCACTATGAGTTCTTGGTGATGTCATTTGGTTTATCTTATTCCCCAACGACTTTAATGGAGATAATAAATAGAGTGTTCAAATAATATGTTGGCATGTTCATGATTGTTTTTAGTGATGATTTTTTAATCTCTCGGAGTGAGTATGGGCATGTTTATCATTTAAGGATTGTGTTACATATTCTCAAGGATCGTCAATTATTTGGAAGTTTAGCAAGTGTGAGTTTTAGTTGAAGTTTGTTGCTATCATTTCCGGTGATGGTATCCAGGTTGATCCTAAGAAGATCGATGTAATTAAGAACTAGCCTAGACTTTTATCTACTTCACATATACATAGTTTCTTGGATTTAGTCAGTTACTATATAAGGTTTGTTGAAGTATGTTTCTTCTATTGCTCCGCCTTTGATGACGTTGACCCAGAAGAAGATGAAATTTGTATATTCAGAAGCTTGTGGGAAGATTTTCCAAGAGTTGAAGGATAAACTCACTTCAGCCCCTATATTGACATTCCTGGAAGGATCAAATAGTTTTGTGGTTTATTTTGATGTTTCACAAATTGGTCTTGGTTCTGTTTTGATGCAACATGGAAAATTTATTGCGTATGCTTTAAGGCAATTGAAGGTGCATGAAAATATTACCCGACTCATGACTAGGAGTTAGTGGTGGTGGTTTTTGTTTTAAAGATTTGGACACATTACCTATATGGTGTTCATGTGGATATATTCACCGATCATAAGAGCTTGAAATACGTGTTCACCCAAAAGTACTTGAATCTTTCCCAAAAGAGATGTCTTGAGTTATTGAAAGATTATGACATGAGTGCCCTTTATCATCCGGGTAAAATGAATGTGGTGGTTGAAACTCTTAGTCGACTATCAATAGGTAGTGTTGTTCATGTTGAGGATGGCAAGAAAAAAATAGTTCGTGATCCTTTTCATAGGCTAGACCGAATCGGTGTTCACTTGATTGATTCCAATGAGGGTGGTGTGATTGTTCAAATGGTTAAAAATCATATCTTGTTTTGGATGTGAAGGCTAGATCTTGATGTGATTATGGTTGAATTGAAGAAATCAGTTTCCAAAAAAGCCATTGAGGCTTTCTCCCCGGGGGGGGGATAGTGTACTTTGTTACCAAGGTCGATTATGTGTTTCGAATGTTCATGAGTTAAGAAATCAAATTTTGGTGGAAGCTCATAGTTCTCGATATTCTATTCACTTAGGAGTCACCAAGATGTATTGTGATTTATGGGAAGTCTGTCGGGCGAATGAGATAAAAGAAGGATATTGCAAAATTTATGGCTAAGTGTGCAAATTTTCAACAAGTGAAAGTTGAACATTAGAAACTAGGTGGTTTGGCTCAAGACATTAACATTCCTACTTGGAAGTGGGAAGATTTGAATATGCACATCATTACGAGTTTACCTCATACTCGTTGCCAGTTTAACTCTATTTGGGTTTTTATAGATCGGATAACGAAGTCGGCTCATTTTCATTTGGTGAAGACTTTATTTTCAGCCGAAGACTATGCTAAGATTTATATTCAAGAAACGGTAAGGTTGCATGGGTATCCTTTATCTATTATCTCTGATCGTGGTACTCAGTTTACGTCCTAGTTTTGGAGGTCATTTCAAAAGGGTCTTGGTACACAAGTGAAGCTTAGGATGACTTTTCATCCACATACTGATAGACAAACCTAGCGCATTATTCAGACTTACAAATATATGTTGAGAGCTTGTGTGATTGACTTTTACAGTAATAGGGATGATCATTTGCCTTTGATCGAGTTCGCTCATAATAATAGTTATCACTGAAGTATCCAAAAGACTCCATTTGAGGCTTTCTATGGTAGGAGGTGTAGGTCTCATATTGTTTGTTTTGAATTTGGCGAGGTCGCTTTAATAGGGCCTAAGTTGGTGCATGAGTCTATGGAGAAGGTTTTCTTTTTAGAGAAAGGTTGAAAATAGCTCAAGGTCGACAAAATTCTTATTTCGATGCTAGAAGAATAAAGCTTGAATTAGATGCTGATGATTGAGTTTATTCAAAAAATTCACCTATGAGGTGTGATAAGGTTTGGAAAGAAAGGAAAGGTTAGTCCCCGATATGTGGGCTTATATCATATTTTGAGGTGTATTGACAAAGTTGCTTATGAATTAGGGTTACATTTCAATTTGACATCGGTGCATCCGGTATTCCATGTCTCTTTGTTGAAAAAGTGTGTTAGAGATTCGACGTCTATAGTGTCATTAGAAAGTATGGGAGTTAAGTAAAATCTTTCTTATAAAGAAGAACTGGTTGAAATCTTAGACTAACAAGTATGCAAGTTGAGAAATAAAGAAGTTTCTTCCGTGAAAGTGTTTTGGAGGAATCAATTAGTTGAGGGTGCTTCTTGGGAAGCCGAAGCCATATGATGTCCAAGTATTCTCATATCTTACCCTATGATCCTATCTAGCTTGAGATATTAAGTTCCCCATGGTTCATTCTTTCGAATTCATGCGTTTTAGTCATTCTCATGTTTCCATATGTATGCATGTTCGTTCATGAAAACTTGTTTTAAGCTTATGTTTTAGCTTGTAATCGATTAACCCTTGATTATGCGCATCTTTGATGTAAATTACATTCAGGTTGGATTGCTATTTTCTATCCCCTACTATATTCATTCTAGCTTAAGTATCATTCGAGGAAAAATGTCCCTAAGGGGGAGATATTGTAATACATCGGAAATCGAAAAGGGAAGGTTGCATTTTGGCACTGACGCATGTTTCTACGAGCAAACCTATGAGCCATAGGAAATCCTACGGATCGTAAGAAGTTGGTCGTAGGACTTAAGCTGGATTTTGGAAAATGTCAAGTCCAAGATGATGGTCTATGGATGCATTAGACAAATCGTAGGAATCTCAACGGGCAATAGAAAGTGCCCTTAGGAATGGTTCCAGACTTGGGGAAATATAGACTTTGGATCTCTATGGATCATACGAAAGATTACGGGCCATAGAAAGGATTCCGTGGAAAGGGATTGAACTTAGAGGATTTTTGGGTACATGGGTTGTACGAGCCGTAGAATATTTAATGATCTGTAGAAGGGTCCCATAGAATTTTTTCGGTATTTTGGTCTCCAGTACTTGACTCTACAGTTGAACTGGACAGCTCGTAGAAATTCTTACAAACTATAGGGCGGAACCATAGAAGTCATCCAACAATTTTAAGTTAGGGTTAATTGGGTCTTTTTCTATCCTTTCAATACCTAAACTACGTCATTTCTAGACTATTTTAGTGACCTATAACTGATTTTCTACTCCTAATTCTAACCATTCCCTCACATTCACTCAAAACCCCCAAATTCCTTTCAAGTTCATCCTCTCGAATTCTCTCTCAAGCTCCTAGGTGAAGAGCTAGGGTTTCAAGGGCTTCAATGGTTTCTCTCGTGCTTTTAGGGCTTTGATCATCAAGGTATGTGAGAACTTCACCAATGGATTCCTTTTATCTATTGGGTTCCAAAAGAATCTCAATTCTCCAATTTGATTCTCACCCAAAATTTAGGATTTCGTGCTATTTTCCATGGGTTCAATTCATTATGATTCAATTGCTAAAATTCAATATAAGTATCCATTAGTTGACTCAATTACATAATTTCCAATTGATTTCATATGGACCCATGGCTATGCCTATTTAATGAATATGAACTTAAGAATTATGATTATGAATCTAGGCTTGTTTTATGAAGTAGATGACTTATGACTAAAATCAATAATTTGTGAAAGATTTTCTCCCAGTTGAAAAGAGATCATGATTTAGAAAATTAGGGAGGTAAGTATCTTAATATGAAATCATGGTTTTGAAAGGAGCTACTCTAATATGAATTTATGATTGGATAGGTAGTCTAAAGTTATTTTCTTTCCAAGTATTTTGATATGATTATGATTATGTATTTTCCATTGAAATTTACTTAGCACCGAAGGACTTTGGAATGAAGGTCTTACCGTTAGAATAGGTTTGGTCTTTAGTAGCAATTCTTTTGTCCCAAACTATGTTCCCTCATACAATTGTCTTAAATAACCTAGAAAGTGGATCCACTTTAGCAATAATGAATGATACGGAGTTCTTACCTTGGCAAGTAGACTCTCTCTTTTCAAGTGAAGGTTACACCGGATTCCATGTTGTAGCTCACATGGTCTTATTGTCGGTTGATGGTAAGTATCCCACAAAGAAATGTGTTTTCTTCAAAGAATATTTTCAAAGATTTTCTATGATGTCCAATATGCATTGACCTTGTTCATGATTTATGATTTATCTTTAAAGGTTCTTATTTCGTTTTGTTTGGCCATGCATATCATGTTTGAGTTCATCATATTATCATGCCAATGTTTTTATGCATTTATCTATATTCAGTACATTCAAAGTATTGATGCATATTGTGCCTATATTATTTCATAATATAGGGTCTGACTCTTCTCCTCCCAGATGTGGCTAGATCGGGATTGCTCTGCTATTTTCTACTTGGATTTGTAAGTCCTCATGGTTCGAGGGCAAGACAATGGATAGTTTTATTGCTTTGATGCCTTTTTAGTATTCAAATTTATGTTTGTGACCTAGGGGTTTATCCTAATCATGTCTATGATAGTAGAAGACTTATGTCAGACTTAGTAGTATTCCGTGTATTCTCTTATGTACTCTATTGGTATCTTTTATGTCATTTTATGTATTGAAACTTATATTTCTTATAATCTCCTTTATTGTATTTCTTTTACATCATGCTTATGTCAGGTGGCTTGTTTAGGATCTCTCAGGACCTTATTCTCCATGTCACATCTAGGGTATACTTCGGATTGCGACATTTAGGAACCATTTTACAGGAATTAAACAATTTTTTTTAGTTTTTCTGGAATGTTTAGCCCATTAATATTTTGGTGATATGGCTTCCATTCGATTTAAAAAAAACATTTACGGAACCCTCTATAGGGAGTTGGGGAGAAGTACGTGATGGCTTGCTATTTTTATGGCATTATTGGGCATTTAGGAGCCATTTTACAGTTATTAGGCGATTTTATGAGCTTTTCCTATGTGTTAATCTATGAATATTTTAGTGATATGGCTTCCAGTCGATTATTTTACAATATTTTTACTACATCCTCGGTATGGAGTTGGGGGTGCAGTACGTGAAGCCATACCATTTTGACGGAATTTTATTATGAGATTCAGAACTCCAAATGCTAACTAAAGTCAACCATTTCAGCTTAAAAGCTTCCATAACTTCAAAACTTCAAAAAAAATCAAATTTTCAATCTGATTTCCAATATAACCTCAAAATCTGATCAAACATGACTCATAACAACTAGGAGGAGTGGTAAATGGTAATTTTCTAGAAAATTTCAAAGTGACCTCAGGGTCATAACATTTGGCAACTTTTGAATACAAATGATTCATAAATGAGACAAGATATTTGAATTTTTTTGTACATGATTATGAATTCTCCAGAATAATGATGAATCACACACTTGAGAGTCCAATTTGAAATGAGAATATTTTTAGAGAGTGATTTATTCTAATTTATCATATAAAAAATGATGAATTACACATACTCGAGAGTCAATTTTGAAACAAGAATATGTGTAGAGAGTGATTTATTCTAATTTACCATATCGGAAAATACCCCCTCCGTCTTTTACTCAATTAAATTAAATTGTATTTGTAGGAAAATAACAAAAAATATGATGAATACAACATATAGAAAATAAAAAATATAGTTGCGGATTGTAAATATTGAAATTGTAGTTAGTGAGTCTGAATTAATGCCCAATGTTAGTTGTTTCTAAAAATTTCCCTTTCATATATCACTAAAATGGCAACAATAACATGAATATATTGATAATGAACAACAAACTTATAACTAGGAGATATATTAAAATACAAGATGGAAAATTAGGTAATGGAAAAATAAAAAGATTAAATGCCCAATTAACATTCTAATTAGGATGCCCATGATTCTCTTCTCCAGCATTGTTGTCATTAGCAACAATTTCATTTGCAACATTTCCACTAAGTTGCATCTCCATTTGGTCTAGTTTATCCCTCTTATCGTTAAAAAAATTTAACAACCCTTTGATGTCACAAACATCAAATTCATCGAATCTTTTTCTTCCCTCAGCAAGTTGATTGAAGAGGTTCTCCATTTCCTTCTCCTCAGCCATTTTCTCTAATTCCCTGATTTCTTTTTCCCGATCATTCACTATATATTGAAGGTACGCTTCATGTTCAACAAATTTGTATTGTCTTTGTTTCTCTAGGCAAGCTAGATAATTATTTACTTTTTCATTAGCCTCAGTTAAATACGGCCAAGTAAAATTATCAGTTTCTCCAGAAGTAAAAGATATTATACGAACCTTTACATCACATAGAATAGACAACTCATATGCTATCTTACACAATGATGCTAATCTTTCCTCAAGATTTTTTTTTCTCTTTCCCTCATCAAGATTTCTAGTGGTCCAATAGGCCCCCTTTCCAGTCATGTTTTCGTACAGAAAAAGTAAAACAGTAAAATATGTAAGTGAGTATCTATCTTTAAATATAAAATAAGAGTTTTTGACTTATATTTATAGTTGTCTGATATGACCACATAATTAAATAATAGAAAGATGATTAAGATAATCTGACAAAAAATAGAAATAAATTAATTGCACAATCTAGTCTTTTAGATATTTATTAAAATTATTACCTAAATAGTTGTAGTCAAAATCCTAAAAGTCAACCTTAAAGTTGAAGTTTAAATATTTGATAAGATCATATATTTAAATAATTGAAAGTTGATTGAGATAATCTGACCAAGTCTAGAAATAAATTTATTACACAATCTAGTCTTTTAGATATTTATTAAAATTATTACCTAAATAGTTGTAGCTAAAATGCTAAAAGTCAATCTTGAAGTTGGAGTTTAAATAATTATGCTTCCATATTTAAATGAGTTTATGGAAGGTTAATGTTGTTGAAATTTAATTTCCTTCTGTTCTATGATCTACATTAATGGTAGAATATTTTCATTTTATCCTTTTTTGTCTAAAAAATTTCTGTAGTATTTAGTTTCCTTTCAAATTTAAATTTACATTAATGGAAAAATATATACGTTCCATCTATTAGTTTAGTATCTATAAAGAATATAACATATAATTTTATTTTACTCTCTTTAATTGCTTATAAATATTGATATGTACTCTTCTCTTTGAATGAGCAAATATGGGGTGTACATGTCAAACCATCAATCCAAATTGAACTGGCGAAACAAGTTAAATCGACAAACAAACTCGATTTGTGGTTTGATTTGATTGGTTTGGCATTGAAATAAAAATCCTGACCATTCTTGGTTTGATTTGGTATTAATAGAAAAAAAATCAAATAGATTCAAACCAAACCGACATAATACATGTATAATTTTATTTTTTTATTAAAAAAGTATTTATTATAATCTACTTTAGGAGTATTTTTCAAATTAGTTTATAGCTTTCAATGTTTATATATATAATTTCTATTTGGACTTTTAAAATGACTTAAAAAATTGACATGTATTGTGTCTTTTCGTCAGTTTTTTATATATATTTTCCTAACACGATGTCTCAGATATTCTACTGTATACTTATTTTTTCTAATTTTATTTATTCAAGTGTCCTTTAGATTACATTAAACAATATAATCACTCACTCATTTGCCAATAGTAACATATGTCTCTTCGTGTACAATATTTGTTCTTAAGGAAATCAGCCCAAAGAGAAGGATGAGTTCTAAATCTCCAGCATCTCTTTAGTGTGAGGGTGTTCGATATTTCCTCCATCTGTTTTAAGTCCTATACTACCTTCAACTTTAGGATAACACATCTTGTTCCAAGCACCCCGTGAGAAAAGTGCATACATCTTTTGATTCTAATGCTTGGAGAAGTTTGACGAAAAGCAAGAAAAAAACTGAGCCTCACATTCTTTGGAAGATTCCAGATGGTAATTTTAGCATTTGGTTGGACAACTAGATAGGTAAAAGGGCCTTAGCTAATCTAGTTCAAGGCCCAAATAAGTCTACTAGAACTCTTGTTAGTCACTTCTTTACTAATGACTCCAGGAATTTAACAAGCTTAGTAATATCATTCCTAATAATATTATTCAACTGATTAACACCATTTCTTTA
>JAJOOO010033230.1:0-11785 GCA_029582685.1 Solanum piurae
TATTGAGATTAATTTAACTTGTTATCATAGATTTTGCATTGTTTCATTCAAATATGATTTATAAAATTGATATTAATATTTTTGGATTTATATTCGTGCTCTTAGATTTTTAAATGCAATAAATTAATAAATATTTTACTATTGAATAATCATTCAGTTAATAATATTTTGAACATATTGTCAATCAATTACTAACCTAACATTGAACTTGAATGATATATTACCAACAAACTAACACTCAATTAGTAAATTTATTTGAAAAATAAATAATCATACTAACGTATTTAAAATTTATTACCAACAAGGGTTGTGGTGGAGCGGTAAGTACTCCTTCATCCTTAACCAAGAGGTCTCGGGTTCGATTCCCCTTGGATACGGAGTCGCCTTTGTTAGGGAGCGCTTTACCCTTTTAACAACGGGTTAATATAAGTTGACATTTGGTTGGTAACTCAATTTGCCAACCAATTTGATCAATTTACCAGCAAATTTTTTATCTCAGATGTGAAAGGTGAATCCTCTTGTCGGAATTCAAGTTATCCCGCCACTAGCTATCAATTAGTTTATCATAATAGAAGTGAATTTAAGATTTGAACATCGAGCTTAGGATTCTACCACCTCTAGCCTATTTGATTGATTTTAAAAAGTTTCCCAATTTGGTTAATTTGGGATTTGATAATTTACATGTTTTAATTTGGTCGGCTCAATTGGTTACAACAAAGTTGAGATTTAAGTGAAGATGGGATTGCAAAGTAATATTATGATCCTATATTATAGTAGTTCCAAAATATATTTAAAGACAAAAATAAAGAGATAATTTTAATTTTAAAAGATGTTGAATGGCATCATTAGAGGAAATCTTACACAATTAACATCACTATCTTTATCATGTTTAACTGTCGAAACATATAATTATTAAATGAAAGCGTCCTTTTTAAGTGTTTAAATTGATTATTCCGTAAAATAATCGAGATGCATCCTAACGCGATCATTATAACAAATAAAAAATCAAGTCACCTAATATATTTTCGACCAAAAACATGTCACACAATTTGATAGCGGCAGCGTAGATAACAACAACAATATATTTTGTGTATTTTCACAAGTGGATACGTATGCAACTTTATTCTTTTTTTATGAAGATGGAGAGATTATTTCCGATAGACTTCGACAGAAGTGAAACACAACAAAAAGTCAAAAAGTAATGAATAGATTTATAATTAACGAAATATATGTATTATTTGCATGGACCCTGCATGCATAAAATGTCTTTATCTTTAACTAAAAACAAAATGTGTATCTTAATACAAAATTGGCGTCTTTATCATTGATATATAACTAAGATTGAGACAAAAATGATACTAATACTATTAGTATCTACATTTCCCCATTTGCTATGAATTTCTCCAATCTCTATCAAACCGCAATTTATTTATCTTTTTGTATCGTTTCAATTTTATTGGAGACGCTGCAATTTATTTATTCTTTCTTGAAGTTGATAAGGAATATTTATTTATATGCAATCTCATCGTCAATATTTGAAGATAAAGCATAACGTTGGTGACCTTTTTTTTTTCTTTCACCAAATTTTCCAGGCTCAATGGATGCAATATGACAAAAGGGGGGACTACTAAAGAACAATGATAAGGTAAAAGATGGAAATAATGTGCACTTATTGAATGCTTTGTGTGGTTTTATTGTACGGTATGAAATATTGGATAATATTGATCTATCATCTTATTGGTCGAGTAAAAAAGAAAAAAAGATAAGGATATTAAAATGATGTAATAATAAGTTAAAAGAAAAAAACAGTCCACTACCCAACACTAAGCTCCCGCTATACGCAAGGTTCGGAGAAGAACATACTATTGTACTTTGTCTCACATGACAACAATTCTAAGTCTTATAAGATGTTTTAAAGCACAGTTCAAACTCGTGACCTCTTAGTCACATGACAACAACTTTACTAGAAGAATCATACTATTAATTAGGGTCTATGGTACTCAGTCTTACAAGATGTTTCCACAATTTAAATTTACGACCTCCTAATCATATGACAACAACATTTACCAGTTGTGCCAAGACTCCTTCGATGTTATCATTAGTGTACAATATAAATTTAAAAAAATGGGGAGTATTTTGTGGTTGAAATGAAAATCTAATTGATATGAGTATCCCATGAAGTCCACTTTGACCAATGAGATTTTCATAATTTAGGGGCCACACAACATACTTTTTTTTATTTTGCAATCAATTTCCAGCTGGAGGGAACTTTGAAAGTGAATGAATTATTGAAATGGATAGTGTTCTTGGTAACATGGGATATTATAGGAAACAAAAAAAATAAGAAAAATCTCTAAGGTTGTTGTAAAATGTAAGCAAATCAATGATTAGTTATTTTGGAGTTTGACAGCTCCTTCATTCCCACTAAGTTCAGTTATGTGAATGAAACTGTCTTGAATTTGGTTTGTGACTTACTTTGTGAATGCATGTATGGACCATTTTTTGCTGCATAATTGTAGAAAGATGAAAGTGAAAGAACAGATTATTCTGAGATTCATCTACATAGATATTTACATACATAACACTTCCTCTGATTCAACCTACCTTTAACTTTTTGTCATATTCATGAACTTGTGCATCAAAATTATGGATATGCAAGGACCAAGTGTAATAACACACACCAATCAAGATTTCATGTTCAAAACATCCCCTTCCTTAATGAGTGGTGTCCAAGCTAGCTTACGCACACATCGACTAATTGTACGGGGTACCTGCTACCTCCTACTAGCATAGGTACACCGGATAACTTTGTTCACAAAACTTGGACAGATGGAAAGAAATCCTCCAGTGTTCTCA
Organism: Solanum piurae; assembly: GCA_029582685.1. Classification (NCBI taxonomy): domain Eukaryota; kingdom Viridiplantae; phylum Streptophyta; class Magnoliopsida; order Solanales; family Solanaceae; genus Solanum; species Solanum piurae. The sequence goes on from JAJOOO010033230.1 coordinate 2,857, forward strand.
ATAGTTCATTATTAGATGAGTAAACTAGATAGACTCAAAATATCAACAAACTTTCAAAGACCATGAGTTACCCAATCCCATTTCAATGCATGAGACTAATCATTTGTTTTTCAAGTTAATGCACCTTACACTAAAGTTTTCAGGAGTTAATAACTAGAGACTCAATATTAGAGTTATTGCATTATCCAGTTATGGTGTAAAGAGGCATCCATCTCCTAGGGAACTGAGGAGTCATTTGGTGTGAGGTATAAGGTATAATAATCTCAGGATAAAATTTGGGATTATTTTATTTCATGTTTGGTTGGAGGTATTAGGTAGTCCATGGATTATTAATCCCACCATTTTTGTGACAGTAATGGGATAAGTTATCCCAGGTACATGGTGGAATAACTTATCCCAGCACCGAGATAACATGTTCCCAACCAAACGACCCCTGAGAGTGTAAGAATCATATCTATAAGGATTTCAAACTACTATACATCGGGTGCCAATACATGCTCTTAAGTACACAAACTAAATCCAATTCATAGTTAGAAACCTAAACTTAAAAAGTACCCAGAAAATACTCCATAGATTTAACAAGCAATTTTTGCAACCATAAATGTAACAACTATGGGATATATGACTTTGAAATACAAGAAGAGAGCTCACTCGACTGGAAATGCAAGTGTTGTAAGTTTACAGCTAGGCCCAGAGATTGTTATTCTTATTTTATCAAGACCAGCTAGGCCCAATGATTAAGTTCTATAGAAGAAGTATAGTGCATAACTGTAAATTACATCGATTAATGTCATTCCTATACCTATAATGTAAATTCAATGAACAAGTATCATTGTACAGAAGCTTCTAAGTATTAATCAAAATATCTGATAAACTGTTTCAAATATATTGGTCAAGCCTACATGATGTGGACATAAAACAAAAAATGGTAACCTTAAATGTTACAAAGGTATCCACCACCACCACCAAACCCCAAACCTCATCCCGCCCGCCAAAAACAAAAAGAAACAACCCAGTAAGTTTAAGAAATTGGGAATACCAGGGAGGCAGAATCAGCTCCTTCTCAAGTTTTGAATTAACTCAAGAATTAGAATGCAGTTGGACCAACTGGTACTCGGAAAATTGAACTGGCCCATGCTTCATTTCATCACAACCAAATACCAATCTTCATTACCTCTGTTGATATGTATCTTCACGAATAGGAACCCCTGGTCCATATATCAAACGGCAACGATCATGGAAAGAACCAACTAGTTTAGAGACCACCTCCTTAAAGAACATGTTTGCTACCTGCGAAGGAGTAATGCCCCAGTGGCTTTTAATAAGTAAGTTAAGATGATGCAACTTAACCAATCAACTGAAAAAGGAAAAGGAAAAGATAAAAATAAGGTTTCTGAAACTTCCCGACAATTTTTTTTAACAGAAATTACAGCAGAGAAAAATCAACTTCATAGTAAATTCAACACTCTCATTTCTCTTTGTTGAGGTGCCTCTAGTTAACCAAATCCCATATCCAGCCTAAACAGTTGAACTTTTATTTTTGATAACCAATAGGAAAAATAAAATAAAATGAAGGAGTATTTGCACAATTACTATCTAGGTAGCTCGGGTTACCATGTTGGAGGAGAGAACTGGCTTCATTTATCATGAATATTTGAAACAAAAATTAAAATATCTGATAATTAGTTTAGAATATCATCCAATTTACTATAACAAGAGCAAGATTTTCTTAAAATTCACTCTCAGAAGAAAGAATGGGACAAACGGCTGGAGAGAAAAAGGAGGGATGCATCTGCTTCATACCATCAAGAAAACTGAAAATGGTTTAACCACCCGAAAACATGAGGAAATTAAAGCCAGATAGATCACCTCTTTAGGACAAAAGACACGATGTGGGGTTCTACTATTATAACTGCTACGACTCCTTAGGCGAGAAAGCACCCTTGTTATAATAGTGAACAAGAACTCTTGCTTGAATATACCACTATTCCTGATATCATATTCCTGATGAGATGTGCATCGGCCCTATGGTTTAACTCACGGTGGATTCCGTGCCTGAATATAACAGTTTCACCTTCAATTTGATTAGGGGCATGTTGTCCTTTCTCCTACACCTAGTGCCTTACTTTCTTAAAGAAGGCATCTGTCAGTTCAATTGGGATTACTCCATTTAGCAATATCCAACTTATCTTCCTGAAAGTCAAGTGCCACACTGGATACGCATACAGTTACCTTTCTAAAAGCTACTTTCATTTCTACTCTTTGCTTCTGATTCAATAGCATGGAGACTCATGCAAAGGGTTAACAGAGATAGGCAAGTCAAGCAGTAAAGCAGTAAATCTACTTAGAAAGGCACTAATAGCTATTCACCCACCAACAATAGCGGCAAGGCAAGAGTGGAAGGAGAAAAGAAAGAAGGATCAAGCCGAGTGTTGTTCGGTGTGAGGCTGAGGAAGTTGTTCTAGTTCTGGACAGGAAGGTAAAGTATGGGCTTAGGGCTTTTGAATTTGAAATGGACTTGCAACCGAGTGAGAACATAACTAGAACAGCTATAAGTCACAGTTTCAAGTTGTGGAATCAGATAAAGATGCTTGCATTAGGGTAGGTTGCCTACATTACACCCCCTTAGGGTGCGGCCCTTCCCCAACCCTGTGTGAATGCAGAATGCTTCGTACGCCAGGCTGCAATTCTGCTACTGTAGTAGCAATAGATGAGTCACAAGCTGTGAAATATAATTATAGGAGGTTAAAAGATAGAAGCTTTTAGTGGATGATTTTCACATAGCAACAGAAGAGTGTGAAAACTGAAATGTGATTTCTTCAATGGTATTCAAAATAGTACAACAAGCAAATGTTATTTTTCAACCAGACTCTTATGGTTTGATTCCACAATACATCAAGCATATGTAAACAATTAACTGAAGAACAAATCTGAAGTGCAGGGAAGGCAGATCTACCTCGATAGAATAAGCTAATGACCTAGAGTACCTCCGTCTAGCAAACCCCAAAAGTTTGCATCAGTGTAATTAGTATCTTCAAGATATTCTTACTCACATGGTATTAAAAACTTACTATATTAAAAATGGAAAAATTACCTGTCGATATAACGGAGATTGGAACTTAAAATCTACCAAAAAGTTAAGGTTACAAGATCCTGGAATTGGTCCTGGGTTGAACTCCCAGATGTTAATCAAATGATCAAAAAGGCCAGTATCAGTAGCAGTTGTCTGCAACAATGAAAAAATTATGTGCGTGAGAGAAGGTAAATTCAGATATTTCAGAATGGTCATAGAGGTAAAAGCACCCAAAATCATCTGATGAGAAGAAGGGCCTCTCATTAATAATACATATATCGTAAAGCTTTGGAATCTAATAGACACATCAAGTATGTTTAAATTGACTTATTTAAGATATAAACAATAGAGGATGGTAACTTTTCATCCATGAACCAAAAAAAAAAGTATGGACCAAGTCAAAAATCATCGTGACCTTCAACCACATTACTTAAAATTACTGTCATCAATAGGGAGAGTCATGGGCTAACTCGACCAAAGGGAGAATCATTCGATAGGTAGGTTGATCTCCACTTTTGGATTCCTATTAAGGGAAAGAGTGAGACTTGTCTATTCCTACGATTGGACGTGTCTTTTATGGAAGATTAAGGTTCTCTAAACCTCGTAGATATCCCTCCACTGGGTAACCTTCACTAATATACATCTACAACCAAAATAAAAAACCCTGTTAGATACGGGCCTAATATAAGCTTACAAAGAACGCCAAAACCTTGACCTAACTAGTTGGAGTCCCCTACATGGATATTCTGCTATTTATGCTCTTTTTTTTTCACTAGATCCGCATTAAATAAAAAACATTGTAAGTTGTTTGAGACAACTTCCTTTCTCATCTAAAATATGAATGAGAAATATACCTTTTTATGGAAATTATGGTTGTTACATAGTGCTTATCCCAGAAAAAGAATCGGAAGAAGCTGTAATCGTTTGAAAAGAGAGAGTGGATGAAGCTGTAAAATAGTTAGCTTTTAGACTCTTTCCAATCCTGGTCCAACTTCTCAAGAAACATCCAATGCCATCATTTTATGTGTGCTTTTCAATAGACACTCAGCTTCAATTAGAAGGCATATCTGACAACTAACTAATCCTCAAATGGTACACTACACTTTAGTAATTGCACGATTTTGCAAAGGGCTCAAAAAACGAGATACTATTGATCTTACTAAGATTCAGGACATATCAATTCACAACACTCATATAGAGTAACTATTGTAAGAAAAACAGTAACTGAAACATTTTACAAAAACATAAATTAAATTGAACAAAATTTTTGATACTATATAAATACTATATTTTTTATAGGTAAAAGTTAATAAATACTATAGATATATGACCAATGCTACCTTTATATATTTTGGTTTGTTTAGTTCCACATGAGATACATAACTCTCAACGAGAAATTTGAAGCCAATTTCTAGCTCAGCATCAAAAGATCCATCTGGATGGCGTTTTATGATCTCTGATCTTTGACACCAGGGGAGGAAATCTTCATACAAGTCAACAGCAGCAACCACAGCATATAACTGCTCTGGAGAGTATCTAATAAAAACAATACAAGTTAGTCGGTAAGGTGAACAATATTCCTCATAGCAGTTGGGGGTTGAATTACCTTACAGGAGTATTCAGCATGTATCCCAAGTAAATGAAAATTAAACTCAGTTTGTTTGCAAAGTTCAAAACAAAAAGAGATTGAGCATGCAGAATCAGTTATCAACTTGGACTGAAAATTTTACTGCTAAATTGCATAGGTTTTCTTGTGCTCAACTTTGTAAGTAGAAGTGGAAGTACAGAAGGTATATCCTTTGTCTTATAGCTCAAGCAAAATTTCCCAGCAAAGGCCAAAGAGTGATCACCAACAGTTTTACTATTTTAGCCCTTAAAAAGTTTGAAGAGTAAAAACATGTTATTTCTTCTATGAAGTGCATCCTCAATCAATTCTTACACTGGATGAGACGAGGAGTGGGCAAGAAGCAGAGACAATAAGCCATATGTTTTTACATTGCAGAATTACAAGACATTTATTGGATTTGTTCATCAATCTCAGAGGTTCTAGTTTGACAATGTCAGGAAGAACTCCTGAAGTTATAGCATGCTAGAAAGCTGAAAACTGCAACAGTAGCAAAGACGAATGGAAAATTGTCCCTGCAATTATTTGGTGGAGAATATGGAAGGAGAGGAACTCAAAGCATTTTTAAGTTACAAGTAGCAATTTACAAAAGCTTAAGATGAATTGTATTCTTCTCTTTAGTTTTTTGTACAAATCTGAATATATAGATGATTCTGAGGCAATCATAGATATATAAGGTTCCTTGTAAGATGAGCAAGGTAGTTTTGTGTAGTTTATTTGCCTATTTCTTTTTTGGGAATCTCATGTAGTCACTCCATTTTGGTTACTAGTGCAATTTATGTGCTGATGTCTATATACACACAGGATGACAGGAATATGTTACCTTCTAAAAAAAAACTCAAACACCCTAAAGTAACTTAATGTTCACCACAATTTTACAATGTAAAGATCACGCAAGTAACCTGGATTTTGCTCATGATAAGAAACAAAAGTACATGAAAATATTTTCGGTATCATAAAAACAGCAAATGGTAATTAAGGACTTACCCCAAGACACGCTTCTCCTCGTGTATTTTGGTTAACATACTCCCCTCTTCCCCATCACCACAGCCCAAAAATCCTCTGCTTTGAAGTACAGGCCCAATTCTATAAACTTCTCCAGACGGCGAGGGATTAATCAGCTTGCTACCAGCATCACAACCAGGAGAAACTGAAGGAACACCAACAATGCCACTCAAGCATCGAACTTGAGCATGATTTCCTAATCCCCAACCATAATTATCAATCCCCAACCTCTGTTTCAACACATTCCGCTGCGTAACTAAACGCCTAATCGCCTTTGATGTTGAAACAAACGACGGCATTGAAGAAAAAAATTACAAACAATTCAAAAGTTTCTCTTTTTTCCTTCCTTCTTTCGTGAAACTACAATTGAATGCAGACCCAGTAGGGGAAAAAAGTACCGAAATCGCTGATGATGATGATGAATGAATTTTTACCTAATCTGTGAAAATTAAATTATAATTGAACAGAGCAAAAACAAAAATTGGGGGAAAAAGGGGAAATTGAAATTCGAATTGATAACGGAACCCTAATTGTAGATGAATACGTACCTGGAAATAATGGAATACCGAAATTTAAGCAGTAGTTTTTTATTTGTTTATTTATACTTGTCCGTGACGAAATGGAAGTCTTCCCCTCCACCTGTGATTTTTGGAGATTTTTCATTACCCGCTCTATTTTTGGTGTCCGAGATTCGGAGATTGAGTTATTGCAACATGTGATATTTTAGGAGGGAAGATAGAAATCAATTGCTCTAGCCAAAGTTTTTCAGTCAAGATAGTTGCATTAGATTTGCCTAGAGGAATATAAATTGCAAGTTATTACTTAAAAGTCAATTAACTCTGTCCATATTTGAAGATAGCAATTGTGGGTTCACTCTGATTCCAAAAATATGTATATATTATCCACTTGATTTATAAAAGGAAGACTTATAGTCAAATATCATCCGAACGTCTAGTTTATAAAATATGTATATAGTGGAATGGTAATCATGTATATTTTATACTAGTTATATTATACATATCTATACATTGTATATAATATCAATAATATATACGTCGTGTATATTAATAAACTAAAGAGCCGAAGCATACATTTACCTGAGTTTCCCTTAATATTTGTCACTTAAAACCTTATACTTAAAACATTTATATACATTTTATATGTCGTAATAGTAATACATCAAGGCATAAGAATAATTTGAATTGGTACATTAATTATAGTAGTAGTAGATTTTGAAGCTATGTACAACGTATTTATTCGTTAGCTTGAAAATTAAACTTGTTATTGTCCCAAAGTTCGAACTATAACTATTTAACATGAGGCCATTGGCCTAAAATTTGTTTTCACATAATTCATATTGGCATGAAGTTTGAATTGCAGCTGTAAATTTTAGGTAATATAAAACTTCATGCCATTGTTTAAAGTTTTAACTGTATTTTGTGGTAATGTTTACAAAAATTTCCATTGGCAAATCATCAATAATATTGACACTATGTTTTTAGCTCGTAAATATAATAACGTCAATTCATGATATGATAGTATATTTCCAACCGAACTTTCGATGGCTAACACTCGAAAATATTGACAATTTTTAATTACTTATTTAAGAGTTGATAATTGATTCATTCATTAACTCGATCGTTTTAAGTCACTCAAATAACTATTAAATATGTCGATGGTTAATGAATAAATCAGGAAATATATACAAATCAATTACCGATGCTTTTAAAAATAATAATGGGAGAGGGATATCATTGAAATTGTCACATACCAAGAATAATATTAATAGTTAATTAGTGTCGGCTGATCAAAATTGATACACAAATATCAAACTGTTCTACAATTGTCAACGTGACCTAAAGTCCACTTAATATTTGCTTAATTAAAATAGGAAAAATTACATAATATGGCAAATATCAATATATATTTAAAATAAATAGCTATAGTTTATTTTTATTATGTTATATGGATATAACTATACAATAAATAGCAAAGTTAATTATATACCAATAATTAGTTTTTTTTATATATATATTTAATATAAATAAATATTAAATATGAAAGTTATTATTACACTCATAATTAATTATGTCTTCATCAATACATTCTCTTTCATTAATATCCCTATATCACATTTTTTTGTATTTTCCCCCAAATTTCTTCCAATTCAAGATCATTTTGTATGATTCTAGGAGCGATTTTTGTGATTTGAATTCATTAGGTATTTTCTAATTGATTTTTTCCTCCTTTTTATGAAAATTTTATTTGTATACATCTATTTTCATCTATTTTTATAGGATTTTGATTGAAGAATTTGCTTTTCATGAAAATTATTTTGCTTTTATACCTTTCTTTCCATGGCGAAATTGCATATCTCCTTGCAATGAGTGTCACCTCTACTGCTAGAGCCATCTCCTTGTCCCGGCGCGCCGAAGAGACCCCCTGGTGGCTCTATGAGAGTGGAGCCGTTAGGTTACCGTTGTTAGCAGAGAGTGTAGAGAGAGAATTTTGTTGTTTGTCAAATTTGTATATAGTATAATACTTACATACATAGATAATTGTATTGTAATATTAACACAAGTTGAAATAGTGATTTGTGAATACAAGTATATTTGGATACATAAGTAATATATCAAATTTGAAAGGTTGATTAGGCAATACAAGTATAGTTGGATACATTAATACTATATTTTTATAAATAAATAAATACTTAAGTTAACACCAAGCCTCAAGTATTATAGAAAAATTTTGACCAAAAAGAGATTGACGTTTTGTTGGCTTTTTCAATTTTTTATACAGTCGAATACTTACATTTGATACCTACACATTCTATTGTTTTTCCATTTTTCTTATTTAACAACAATGTATTCATATGTATATTGTATTGGTGTATTCATTTTTGGTTTAACAATAGTGTATCCATGCATTTTCCAAATTGTTGCATATGCTAAAATTGTACTACTTTACCTTGTTTGATGTATTAATACATTAAGTTTTTATAAATACTTGTATACTTGATATATTAATACTTTAAGTTTTATAAATAGAAACACCAATTTGAATTCAAAGTATTCATATGCTAATTGTACAAGTAATATATTTTCCTTATTTAGTTATTGTAATTACAATTGTATTAGTGTATAAATAGAAAAATAAAAAACATATACAAAAATACAGCGAGAAAAAGACATAAATACTCTTTTATATTCAAAATTTTATGAATACCT
>JAJOOO010033231.1:0-13021 GCA_029582685.1 Solanum piurae
TTTAATGAGTAAATTGATTTTGAAATTCTATTAATTAATAGAAATAAAATGATAAACTCACTATGTCAATTATTATTTTCTTAGTATATGTGTCAAGTCAGGTAGAATCTCTTTAATGAGTAAATTGATTTTGAAATTCTATTAATTAATAGAAATAAAATGATAAACTCACTATGTCAATTATTATTTTCTTAGTATATGTGTCAAGTCAGGTAGAATCTCTTTAATGAGTAAATTGATTTTGAAATTCTATTAATTAATAGAAATAAAATGATAAACTCACTATGTCAATTATTATTTTCTTAGTATATGTGTCAAGTCAGGTAGAATCTCTTTAATGAGTAAATTGATTTTGAAATTCTATTAATTAATAGAAATAAAATGATAAACTCACTATGTCAATTATTATTTTCTTAGTATATGTGTCAAGTCAGGTAGAATCTCTTTAATGAGTAAATTGATTTTGAAATTCTATTAATTAATAGAAATAAAATGATAAACTCACTATGTCAATTATTATTTTCTTAGTATATGTGTCAAGTAAAAAATGGACAAGTAAATAAAAATCGAGAGAGTAATTGGTATTTAGTTCTGAGTACATGGATTAATAGGATCCATATAACCATGAGAATTTTTTACCATTCTTCTGATTTTCTTTTTCATTTTATTTGACCAATTTTTAAGTATTACTTTTTACTTTGAAGAAAAAACTATTATTTTTTCAATTTTCACAATGGAATATGGCCAAATTTCTCCTCACTTTTTCCCCATTTAAAAAAAAAAATCAACTTTAAGTTGAATTTCATAATTTTATGATAAAAAGTGTTTTCTAAACTCAACTTCAGGAAAAATTGAAAAATTATTGAGGAAATTTAAAAAATAACTTACACTAAAAGACATGATCAGGCTCCTTAGCTAATGTTTCTCTAATTACGATCTGTAGCTACATATTAAAAGGAGAGAGGCGAGCGAGAATGTGAGAGGGGGAGGGAGAGATGAGAGAGATACAATCAATTTGTATATATGATTGATAATTGTATTGTTGTTGTAATTCCTAACAAATTGTATTTGTATTCATCTATTGCCTTGTATATTGTATTTATGTGTTACCATTTTGTATTTGTATTATCAAGGGTATAATAGGAAAAATATGGTAATTTATGCATTGATTTTATAAAATGACAAGTATTATGGTCTAACTATTTATAGAAATGGATGACATATAAAAAGGAACAGAGGGAATATCATTGCATGGGTATTGCACAGAGAGAGGGCGAGTAGAGAGAGAGGAGAGGAAGGGAGAGAAGGTTGCTATAAATCCTAATTATAATTACAAAAATCGTAATTCTTTTAAATTATAATTATGTATAGACTATAGTAAATACATATCATATGTTTGTCTACTTATGCATTTTTGCCAAAATTATTCTCGTGTGGACTCGCAAAGCAGGAACCCAATAGTGATGGACTGGACTCCTAGTTCTGAACAAATTTTGTTATTGGGCTTAAAGTTAAGGTAGGTTGGTTGGTCGGATTTTTGGTTTCGGTTTTTGGGTTTGCATATATACATCCAAACTAATCAATGGGTTAGTAAGTTTTTTTTTAATTTGTTTGTTTCATAGTTGAGGTTCGATACTCACATTGAAGCTCTATTATATTTGAATTCACACCAGAAAGTCTTATATTGGGGGTAAAGCTCTTCCTAATAAAGGCGACTCCGTACCCAGGAGACTCGAACTCAAAACCTCTGATTAAAGATGACGAATTACTTACCACTCTATCACCTTGTTGGTTAGTTAACTTTATCATAATATGAGGTATACTTGTGGGATAGAATGTTAAGACAATTTAGCATATATGTACAGACTTATTAGTTGAATTTCAATACGTGTACTAATATATGGAGTACTGTATAAGCTTCTTTAGAAAATAAAGATCAATAATAATTATGAATGAGCAAGTAAGAGAGGTAGATAAGGAAATAGCGAGATTTTCTCGCAATTTAAAAAATTAATATTTTTTTTCTCTAAACCTAGAATGTGGTCTTATTGACAATGAACCTAAATGAAGTTAATGGAAAATTAGAAATCAAATTTCAATAAAAATGAAAACTTTAATCACTACAGCAAAAGTGTGAATTACATGGGGATTTTCCTAGGGAATAGTATAAAAATCCGCAGGAAACTTATTTTCCTGCAAATTTTCATACTAATCCCCAGGAAAATCACCATGTAATTCACCCTTTTCTTGTAGTGAGTGATTCTTTTCATCTATCGGTAAAGATATGTCACTTAGCCTAACTCAACCCCAAAAGCTAGCTTAAAGGGAGGAGAGACTTATAAGGAGTTCACCCATCTCATTAACCACCAATGTGAACTTTTGTCATTCTTCAACACCCATGTTACGCCTAGTGTTTAGTATTTGGTGCGTGGACAATTTTTTATTTCGAAGGCCCAACATCGGGTGAGACGGGTTCTGTTTTGATACTATGTGAAATTAGGTCGTGAGCCTAACTCACACCCAAAAGCTAGCTTAAAGGGTGGAGAATTGCCCAAGCCTTATAAGGAGTCCACCCATCTCATTAACCACCAATGTGAGACTTTTGTCATTCTTCAATAATATAACTTCGATAAAACCATTCAATACATATAGTATACACATGTACAGAGATGTATGTACTCAATGAATAATATGAGTGCAAATGAGATACTATGAATACCATAATCATAAATAAAAAACGAAAAAGTATATATTTTAAAGTTGGTGTTTAGAAAGTGTTGTGAACCAATAACTGGCCTCGTAAGGACCTACGGGCTATTATAGAGTTTTATTTGGGATCCAGACTCATTTACCCTGTTACAAAAGAATTAGGAGTTAGAAGAACGGTTATGCAAACTATTATGCCGAAGCTTTGATTTTCTGATCCTCTCATCTCCTTTCTCTGTTCTTGTATCTCATCCCTTTCTGGTTACCTTCTTCTATGTTAATCTCTCCTTAGTTAATATATTATTACTTTGTTGTGCGCAGGGGCGGACCCAGAGGTTGTCCAAGGGGTTCACCCGAACCTCCTCGGCAAAAAATTATATTGTATACTTAAGATATTTTTATGTCTATATATTGAGTTTTGAACCTCTTAAATGTAAGATTAGAGGTTGGCTTGGTGGTTGAGAGGTTCAAAACTCACCTTGAGGTTCTAAGATTGAATCTTAGGCACTACTTTTTTTTTTTCCCGAATCCCCTTAATGGAAATCCTGAATCCGCCACTGGTTGTGCGTATTCTAATAGTAACTTGTATTCGACAATAATTATATATAATAGTGTTTGTATTGGACTTGAGTTTGTTTCAGAAAGTCTCGAAAGTAGTACATTACTTTTTGAGAGTAAAAAAATAAATTAGGATGGAAGTTCAATCTACGCAAAAACCTATTTTATGATGTCAAATGAATTCAATGTTTTTACTCATATTGCAATATAAAAAGAATAGGACTAGTGATTTTTTTCTTCAAATGATTGCTAGTTAATGGACTTGTTCTTTCTTTTGTTTCTATATTCTTGCCTTTTTGGAGACAGTCCAAGTTATCAACACTAACAAGACCTTGACATTATTGCATCCGGCTTAATTTATATGACATAAGATATAAAACTTTTTAAAAAATGAAGAGTTTTAAATTTTATAAAAAAGAAATATGTATATTTAAGTTCTTACTAATTATAAAAATATGATTTTTTAAAAATAAACTTAAAAAATATGTCATATAAATTGAAACTGATGAGAATTCAAAGGACTAGGATTTCCAAACAATTTTGATATTTTTTGATGTTTTATTAGTTGTCTTGTTCTCTGCCGGTCTTGCTCGTTCACCATAGACCAACAATTAAAGTAAATAGTGGTAATTTGACCCTTCAGAACCTTCAAGGGCCAATTAGACTGAAAATTTATATTATAAAAATAATAATAAATAGTGGTAATAAACTAATATACTAATTACCAAGAAATAATGAATAATTTGTTGTATGGATATATATTCGTTTCTAAATTTAATCAATTATCTTTCTAAGTTTGTTAGGTGCAATCATAATTCATAACCGGCCGATCATATACTAGATTATAAAAGTTATACAATAATTTCATGCCTTCAATTAATAAATTTATTCAATAATTATGTTTTTTTCTTTTACAAAGTTTAATACTAGAACTTGTTGAATAAAAAATAATGTTACTATCGATATCGGTGTGAGTTGTGATGGAATAATTGAGATTTCTTCATTCTTTATCAGAGGTCTAGGATTCGAGTTGATTATATGAATGAGAAAAATCTTGTTGAGAGCACCACCCTCGAAAATGAATTCTGCAATACGAAAATTCATATTAATCGAATCTCAATACAAATATTAAATATCGAATGAAAAAAGAAGTTGATGTTACTACAATTCGAATTTGAATTATGATATTTTAACTACTGAAGTGGTCTCGAAGGAATGTTGAGTGTACATTATAATTATGCATATATAATATCCGAAAAATATATTATCATCTAATTATTCTGTTGATATAATTTGAGTTTTAAGATAAAAATCCGAATTCTAAAGGAAAATCTTTTTTAAAATGGTCACTTTAGATTGAGACAAATCAGAATGGACACGTCACATTCTAAATATGATTTTTTAACTTTATCTATAAATATATCTTTCAATTTATATCCAATGCTTAATTATCCCAGGGATAGTTATTCTGGGATAACTTATCTCACGATGTATAATAACTTATCCATTCACTATGGTATAAATGGTGGGATAAGTTATCCCAAACATGACAACCAAACAAGACACCAAATTTTTATCTCATGGCCATTTTTTTATTTTAGAACTATTTATTCTTATCCATCACACCAAACGGCCCCTAAGAATCTGTTTATATGTTACTAACATGAATTGTGGTGCACTGGTGAGAGTGTTTCACCCTTAACCAAAGATATCGAGTTCGAGCCCTGGATATGGAGAAAATATGTTTAGTTAGATACAAAAGTGTTATTAAGTTGTTATTTTGTTAGAATAACTAAACATTTTTAAATTTTTAATTAAAAAGTATAAATTCAAGTATTTGTATAAACAAAAAAGAGGAATAACGAATTTACAATGAAGCAAAAGTTAGGAATTTTATTTTGAATAAAACATGACGTGAATTAGAAAAATATTAAGAATAAAATAATATAATATTTGATCAAACAAAATGTTTACTATAAGCTAAAGAAATCTAGTATAAATTAGGAACCACCAATTTAGAGCTTTTGATTGATTTTAATTTTTAACATATAAATACTTTTTTTTTTGGTTTCCCAACTCCAATATGATTTTCTCCATACCCAGGGCTCGAACTCGAGATCTTTGGTTAAGGGTGAAACACTCTCACCAGTGCACCACAATTCATGTTAGTAACATATAAATACTTCACTTATCAACACTTTAATATTATCAAATACGTAAATAAATTAAAAATTGCCTATAAACCAATTTAATCAACACCTTAAGCCAAACACCCTCTAAATATGAATTCATTGTGCCACGATTATTTATTAGTTACAAATATATTGTTTATTTATTGATATATTCTAAAAAATAATATATATCTTAAATATTTAATTTAATACTAATATGCATTTATCAAATATTATTAACTTCAAATTTTTATAATTAATTTTTATTTGACTTTCAAAACAGACCCCTAAAAGTTTGAAAATAACAAAAGTTAACAACAAAGTTTGAAACAAGAACAAAAAAATAAGATGCCCAAATTTGCACGATAAGGCAAGTCAAACAATGACAAAATTTAGTAAATTATTGATTGGAAAAATTTACAGATCACTATCTATATATAAGGCTATTCATTACTCTCCCTAAAAACAGTCACAGTAGATTTCATTTCTCGTCATTCTCAAATCCTAGGTAATTTTTCTCTGCCCTTAATATTTTTTGCTCTTGATTGCCTTTTATGGATAATTGGCTCTCTGTTCATTTGCCAAGATTACTGTTTTTTTCTTCATTCTGATTAGATTTTTGCTCTAGATTTGTGGGTTTTACTTGTAAAGGTACTAGGGAGTGAGATGGAAAATTTCGATTTTTTTTAAAATTATGGGATAAAAAGTGATTCTGAGAAATGGGGTTTTGTTTTTTGAGATTGTATGAACTGGGGATGATGGATTCTTGGTGTTGATTGAATAAAAATGGAATCTTTAGTTATTAGGGATAAGATAAAAGATGCTCATGTTCTTCTTTGAATTTGTTTGTATTCAAAATTTTGAGCTTTTTTGGTGTTTTCCCCCTAATTTAGCTGGCAAATAGTTGTAATTGGTGGAAGTTGGAAGAGGAAAAGAATTAAGAAGAAACTGATGTTCATTTCTGTTTCTCTTTCCCTTCCTGAATATTGAAAGCTGGTTATATTTTGTAAGGAACGAAATTACCGGTGTGGAGTGGAATGGTTAAATGAGTAGCTGATTGATGAAATGTGTTTTTGATTATATAAGGTTTCACTTAGTTTTGCTATAAATCATTGCAGAATTAACCTGATAATATGGCGGGGGAAAAGATTGGAATTGCCAAGGATGTAACTGAAGTAAGTTGACTACCTGTTGTATCCTTGTTCCTTTCGGGGTATTGCTTTTCTTCTGAATTTTGTATACTGCGTAGATTGTATTAATTTGTGGTTTTGACCCACAGTTGATTGGTAACACTCCTTTGGTATACCTGAATAATGTTGTGGATGGGTGTGTTGCACGTGTTGCTGCCAAGCTGGAAAGCATGGAGCCATGCTCTAGTGTTAAGGATAGGTAAAACTTCATTTTGCGTGTGGATACCTTCACAAGAATTATGTGTTACATTTCATGTTTTACAATAATCACTTGTCTCCTTGAATGTTTTGGAGCTATGTTTTTATTAAGGATGACTGTGTTTTACTTATCTATTGTTATTACTACTCTCAGGATCGGTTATAGTATGATTACAGATGCTGAGGAGAAGGGTCTCATCAAACCCGGCGAGGTTAGTTACCCTTATTTCCAGAAATAACTTTGCAATGCTTGTTTCTTGGTTTGTGGATTGAAGTGGTTTTGCAATTTGGTGGACGTGATGATTGTCTCCAAGGAGGAATGAAGCCATTTGTATCGAAGATTTACTAACTTGTTTAGCAAATCGAATCTGACTTAGTATTTTCATTCTTTGTGAAGAGTGTCCTCATCGAACCTACGAGTGGAAACACCGGTGTAGGATTGGCATTCATGTCTGCTGCTAAAGGCTACAAACTCATCATTACGATGCCTTCTTCAATGAGTCTTGAGAGAAGAATTATTCTGCGTGCTTTCGGTGCTGAGTTGGTGCTTACCGATCCCGCAAAAGGGATGAAGGGTGCTATTTCAAAGGCTGAAGAGATAAAGGCCAAAACACCCAACTCCTATATTCTTCAGCAATTTGAAAACCCTGCTAACCCAAAGGTACTCTTCTTCCCAAGCCAAGTTTACTTTCTCTGATGCAGATATGGCTAACTCAAATATAACCATAATATAGATACACTATGAGACCACTGGTCCTGAGATCTGGAAAGGCTCAAACGGGAAAGTGGATGCTCTAGTATCTGGAATTGGAACAGGAGGCACGATAACTGGTTCAGGCAAGTATTTGAGAGAGCAGAACCCCAACGTTAAGGTAAGATTCTTTAAGAATCGGGCTAATGACTTGTAGTACAAAACATTTGATTCAGTTTTGATTAGTAATTGACTTCTGTCTATATGCTGAATTTTCAATGTCATGACTTGTAAAAATGGTTCCTTTTTTCCTTTTTACAATTGGATGATAGCTGTATGGCGTGGAACCAACTGAAAGTGCTATCCTTTCTGGTGGAAAGCCTGGTGAGCTTTTTCTTCTTTCTCAACCGTTATGGTTTTTCCCTTTTTCTACTTTGTGCAGATTTCAGAGAACTAAGTTAGTGGGAGGGAGAATCTTATAATAAATGATCTTTCTTTATCAGTTATTGGGTCTACTATCTTAATTTACTGCAGTTAACATTATTTATGGTTTTCAACACCTTGAGCCACATCTAACTAACATTCTTATAAAGTGGTATAAAACCAGCAGAAGTTACGGGGGTGTAACTAATTGAGCCGAATGAGCAGCAGTACATGTGCTACTAACTGGTTCCAGTATTATTAGTGTTCTTCTTGTAGAACCTAAGGTCATTTAGTATTGTAACAGTATCTATTTGTGTAACTAATGCTACATTTCACGCAAAACCTAAAGGCTGATATAGCTGAAATTTTGAGTTTTAAATGATATCTCAAAGTAAATGAATAGGTGGGATTTGTAAAATTAATTCAGAAGAGTAGGCAGCGCCTGGAAGGCGGAATTCCCGTGATCCATCTCAGTAATATATAGGAATTTCATGCATGTATTGGTTGATCTTGGTGTTCCTTTACCTCTCCGAAAACATTACTTGTTAAAGGTTTAGGATTTATTTGGCTTTCTTGGTCGCTGATTAGCATGTCTTGGCGTCTTAGTAGTCACTTTGCCTGCATGATATATTGGCACGGAATCAGCTTTTATTTGTTAATACTTTTCTGGAGAGCTGCGACAGCATTATGTATGATGGAGGTCAATAATCAAGTCTTGTCCACAGTCCAACTGCTGATTTGGACCATAACCTTTTCCTAGTCCTAGGAAGCTTATTAGCCCTTACTTTGCCTATTGCAAAATCAATAGAAAAAGAGCTATATGGTAAATGTTTCAGGACTTCCTTTTTACCTTTTAACTTAACCGTAAACTTAAGTGAACTGAAGATTACAATCAACAGTATACCGAAAATGGGGGTTCTCTAAATTATGCTAAAGTTAGTTTGGAAAAGCAAAAAAAGGTCAAAAAAAAAAAAAAAAAAAGAAGAAGAAGAAGATGACTGCTTTGCTTGTTTTTTAACAATCTATTTTTGCTATATTTCAGTGTCTCTGTTGTTTTACTGGAGTAATATTTTAGCATGCAAAACCGTAAAAGCCTATCTACAAAGAAATGCTAATCTGCTGTTTAAACATTTTCCCAGCACTTTTAGTGCATGAGCAATATACGAACTGTAACAAAGAAGTCATTATGACCATGTTGAAAGTTCTGCTCTGTAAACAATTTAAGATGTCATTGTTATATTATTCAGTTTGACTTACAACTTGCCTTTGATGCATTAGGTCCACATAAGATTCAGGGGATTGGTGCTGGTTTCATTCCTGGTGTTTTGGAAGTTAACCTTATTGATGATGTAGTTCAGGTAAGATATTTACTTTCGAGAAAATCTGTTCTACAAAGTTATTGAACAATGTGAAAAAGTGAATCTCAGTTTTTGTTCTATCTTACTGATCTTGAGCTTGGTAGGCATCTGACAGAATTTATTCATAATGATAAAATCAGGTTTCAAGTGAAGAATCCATAGAAATGGCTAAGCTTCTGGCATTGAAGGAAGGATTGCTAGTAAGTTTGACTGTTTTAACTGTGCTCCCCCTTCCCCCTTGCAGCTTTCACAAAAAAGAAAAAAGAAAAAAGAACTCCCATGGGAAAAATAAAGAAAAAAACGGTGTGCAAGAATTATTAATATCACAATAGTAATGCTCCAGTTTTGCACACTCCTAGTGTCCTACATGTTTGGATCATGAAAATATGCATTTCACAGGTGGGAATTTCATCTGGTGCTGCTGCGGCAGCGGCAATTAAAGTTGCTAAGCTCCCTGAAAATGCTGGGAAGCTCATTGTTGTAAGTATCTATCACTTTTTATGAAGGCTAGATAAATCATGATAAGCCAAAGGTGATAAGCTATGTTATGTGAAAATTGTAGTGTCGTATGGGACCAAAACAAAAAAATAAAAAATGCATCAGTATCTTGATGGACTCGTGGAATTTAGTTATTTGTAGGCATCTAAGTGATTTTCATCGTGAAATGTTTTTTAACCTGTTCATCTTATTTAGGTAGGAAGTACTTCATTTAAAATTTGTCGTCCCAAATATCTTGTTTTCTGCATATTTGTCAAAAAGTTCTTGTTTTCTGCATTAACATTAGATGACCCAATATGGTGAAAACAATTCACCTCTAGTCAGTTGTGTGTTTCTTCTGTTCCGCAGCTACATCTGTTTTTTTTTGGTTGTGTGGGTTTAAACGCTTGATATGTAAGTGTGGAAGGTCCGAAATTTGACACCAGTTGGGGTAAGTTACTTCATTGGCAGCGCTTGGGACCTGAAAGATGCAATAATTCGATTGTCATAGTGCTATAAAGCTCAAGATTTTTGTGCCTATTGCTACTGCTGATTAACTCTTCTATTGTTGTCCGCTTACTTCTAAAATGAGTAGTTTTATTGATGTTCCTAAGACAGGCGTTACCTCACTCATTTTGATTGTGTGACATCGATTTTCAACTAATTTTGGAACTTGTTCAATGTACGACTTTATCGATCCATCTTGTGCTTCCTGCCATTAGTGTTTTATTGTTTTAGTAGCATGTTTAGTTTGAAAGTTCTGGGCACATAATAATCGTTCTTTGCTTTAACTATACATGTATCGAGTTGACGTATTGTCTCAACGTGGAGAATGTTTTCACCAATCTTAGTCATTTACATGATGAAATAACATTCTCAACCTCAGTGAGCTTTGTTTTGCTTCTACTTAGTAGCTAACTTAAACTGGTATGCAGGTTATTTTCCCAAGCTTCGGGGAGCGATATCTTTCCTCTGTGCTCTTCGAAACTGTCAGACGGGAAGCAGAGAACATGACTGTTGAGCCTTGAGCTTTTTGTCCTTCGATTATCACATCATAGTCGCGAAGTGGACTTCCGATGAAAGCAGAATGTTCTTGTCTGAACTTTCCCCTTTCTATTTTGCTGAAACTGCTAGAAAATAAGGCCTTTTCTTTCCTTTATTGGCTATGTTCTTTAAAGTAAAGAAACCATTCAAGTATATTTTAGTGCTTTTGTTATTCTACTGTTTCTACGACATTTGAAATTTAAAGAGGTGTTGCTTCTTGTTCATGAAGGTTTTGCTTCTTGTTGCATATTTTTACTTGGTTTTACGGTGACAACAAGTCGAGGGTCTATCAAAGACAACATATTCATCCCATCCCACAGAGGTAGAAGTAAGGTATCCGTAGAAACAATAAGAATAGCCAAAAAAAAAAATCATATTAAAGGAGGCTATTAATGTGATAACCAAAGCATAAAAAGTAGTATAAGTTGTAGGACAAGAAACTACGAGGATAATGCTACTATAACTGGTATGAAGGACATAGATATGGTGCACCAAACTATCATCAAACCTATTGCACACGAAAACAAGACAACATTCAACTAACTACCAACCTTCTTCTTTAAAGAGGAACTTTATTACTATAAGTTATCCCTTATCTTTCGTATCAAATGAGTTCTAAAAACTTTACTTTCAGCTTTCCATATATTCCAGCATTCTCAATCCAGATTTGTAACAACAAAATGGAAAAATTGTTGAAAATTAGTACAAGAAAAAAAAAGGCCCTTATCTTCATAATCAACCAAAGAAATCTTGTACACCTTTTCCGGCGAAAACTCGATCGGAAAGTTCAGCCAAAACGGCATTTACAGTTAGCAAAACGACACTGGACCCAGCAATGACCCCAATTACAACCCCAGTAGTACTCAACACCTTACCAAAAGCTGGCCATTCAATTTCCCTTATCTCCTCTGCCACACCACTCCAAAAATCCGGCTCTTTCTGTTCTCTCTCCTTCATCAGCTTCTTTATCTCCGACCCCACATCCGACAACACCTCATCCCCGCCGGGGCCTTGATCTCCGGCTTCTGTTTCAGTTTCCGGTAGTGGGTTTTGCTCGGTTTCCGATGAGGAGTTGTTGGAATTCGATTCTTGAGTGGCTCTTCGGATAGTGAAGGAATTGGGTTTTTTGGAAATTGAAGTGAAAATTGTGGGTCTTTTGAGATAGGGCAAAATGGGTGTGGGTTTGATTGAGAAGGTGGTGCTGTGGCGGAGGAATTTCGAAGAGGAAGAAGGAAGTGGAAGTGGGGATTGTGAGAAGGAAAGTGGATGCGCCATTGTTGCAGAGCTATGAGCTTTGCTAATTAGTGAATGTTGAGAAAAAATGGGAAAGGATGAAGAAATGGAAATGTTTTATTTTGTGTGCTATACAACTAAATACTATTGTGTGACACTTCTTTAAAAGTGGACAAGTAGGATGTTGGGTCCCACTTTATTTTCTTGCAAATTACACCTTTTTTTTTATAAAAATAAAAACCAAAGTTGGGGCCGGGAATAAGGGAGAATGGGGAGGAAGATCTTAATATATCAGTTGGTTGGCGGAACTTTTTACCTTTCTTGGTAGAGAGTTCTAGTCTAACATTGACAAATTACATCCAATAATGAGTATTTGTTAAAAAAAATTTAAATTGATTAATTTTATGTTATTTATTGACTTACTCATTCTTTAGCTTGAGAGGTTAAAGTTTCTTGTGTTTACACTACGTTGATGTATTTTTTAAAAAATCAGAATTACATGTAATATATTAGGTGAAATGTAGGTCGATTAATCAAGTGAACAAAAAAAATATGTTGACATTAAAAGATGAAGCTGCAAGAATTTTTTCATTTCAAAGTTCAAACTTTAGACATCTAATTAAAGATTAAGAAATCGTATTCATCCCATCAAAATATTTTAGTTGCTCCTTTTTTCCCTTGTCGTCCACCATTTATATCTTCAAATAGTTTTTGTTTTTTGAAGGATATATCTAGACTTGGGCTTGTACACAAATCTTCTCCAATTATAGCTATATGGGCCTTTACAAATTGTGTTAGGTTGAGTTGAAAACTAACAATATCAACAAATTGTAGGGTAACTTATGTAAGCGTACTCTTCAGCCATCTAGTTTATCAGTATGGTCGAAGTATACCTTATCAATACACTTTAGCTATATATTTATGTATATTATATGTATATTTAGTATAAATTATGCAATGTATATACATTAT
>JAJOOO010033232.1:0-12596 GCA_029582685.1 Solanum piurae
TCAATAATACTACTCACTTCAAGAATGCTCAACTCAGAGGGTTCATGCGGAATTTATGAGCATGAACTACTCAACTCAAGGACTCAAAGATACTCCTCATCTCAAGACTGCTAAACTTATAGGGTTCATGTGAAATTATGGACATGAATAACCCAACTCAAGGACTTCATGGGTAATATGTAATAGTCCCATGACTAGGAGTGTAATCTCAAATAGGTTAGAAACTCAATACTTAAGACTTAGCACATAGAGATATTACTCCTCTCATAGATACTCAACTTATGGAGTTCATGCAAAATTTATGGGCATTGACTCGAAGGTCTACAAACTACCTGAAACTCATGTATATGACTCTTCTCTTTCTCTAACTTACTTCCTCAAAACTTAGTTCAAATCGATAGTTGATCTCATAGGATTCACAATTGAACTCAAAGGATTTCTTGAAACTCCACTCTTAACTCTCTCTTGAATGTGAATTATGAATTTATGGTTCATGATAAGAAAGATCTCATGATGACAAGGTAGACTCATGAATACATTATTCTCACTCTCATACTCACTTGCTCGAGTCTTGAAACAAGTTACTAGATATTGTAGAAGACTCCTAAAAAAAGACTCAATGGGACTTTCTCGAAATGTTCGAATGAGCTCTCAAAACTTAACTCTTAACTCTACCTTGAATTTGAATTATCAATTCAAGGTTATGATCATGTTAGGAATTATTTTAGGTGTTTACAAGTAGCTTAGAGTAGTTAGAATCGAAAAGGAGTGAATATGCACTTTAAACGAACTCAAACGGGGCAACCGATGATAAACTGGATGGGGTAGGCGACCCTGGCGCTATGGGTAGCGCGGGGCGCCAGCCCCTAAACTTTAGAGGTGGTTTTGGGGCGACTGGCAGGCGCATCGCGCCAGGCCCCAACCCAGAAAATTCAGCAAGTTTATTTTCTCGTTTTCTCACCCTATTTCGCCTAGAATCGAATGGTTTCTTCCCCAATCACTTAGAATTGATTATTTAACATAAGTACACTCTAATATACTCAATACATCCCTTAAAACATTCACTTTGATCTCAAGAAATCATCCAAAACTCAACGCAACAAGATTTAGAATGAACTTTAAGAACTCAAATCTTTCAACTTCAAGAATGAAATTTCGCTGAAAATAACATGATTGGCGTGCGGGTGAACTAACCCAACACTATGGAAGCGTACATACCTCTTAGGGATCAAACCCATGGCGAAAATCAGCTACAACACGCAAGAATCTGGACGAACGCTTGATCCTCTTCTCTTTTCTCTTATTTTCTCTTCTTGAACTCTCAACTAAAACCCTAGGCTAATTTTAGAATTATAAAACTGAACCTAATAGGATTAGACCCTTAAAACCTTACTAAAAATAAATTAAATCTGATTTGGTAAGGAAAAGACCAAACTACCCCTTACTATTTCCGGCTAGCGTTCCTTAACTGGACAGCCTAACTTCAAAAGGCCATATATCACTCATCCGACCTCGAAACTTAGCAAACTTAGTGGAGTTAGAAAGATAATTCAAAGATCTTCCCTACGGTATCTGGTAGCACACCTAACTCATCCTCAGCTAGGAGTTATGGTCGTTTGAACTCGACCCAAAACTCATACCTAACTTAACTTGCAAAGTTTCAGATTTTGCTATTTCCAATTTAGTTCTTTTTCAAACTCAAGGTGCTACATCTAATGAACTTAACACTTTAAGAAATTTTAATTCCTCTGTAAAATCCTACTCACAACGAAGGATGGTTCGAGTTTCAGTTCAAATTTTTTATGGGGTGTTACACAACTACTACCACAATCCAAGTCAAGCAACTAAACAAAATACTAAGGCATTTAAGTTACGAAAGCAAGTTAAATGCTAAGAAAATAAAGAGGGAGTTCCCATAAACTCCAACAAAAGTCTAACAACGAACTATCAATGCGGAAGAAATAACCTAGAACCTGAAAGTCAATGTACCAAAACATCTAACCATGAACCAAGTCTAAACAAGAAAAGATGCAACCCCCAACTAATGTACTAATAACTAAAAGAACATAGTCTAAGTTCGGAAATGGTGGACATAGACGAAAGAGAACCCATGGTAGCCCGAAATAATTGGCTCACCCTTGAATTCGAACGATCACTGATCTCCTAAGCAAGGTCTGTCAGTAGCAACTTGAAGATGCCCTGTACTCAACAAAAATAAGATCAAGTGCAGTATTAGTACACAACCACATTGTACTGGTAGGATCACGCGGCTATCCCACTAAGTGCAACATACATAAGTCATCACAATAATATAATCACATGCATATATATCAACATATACAATATTTTTAACATTTACGAACAACGAACAACTTCAGATTTTATATCAAATCATTGGTCCTCTCATGGAACCCAAACCCAAACAGTTAGCATACCAGAACGTGGCAACTGATCCAAGTTAGTTATGCCGGAACGTGGCAACCGATCCATTCAACACACCACAATCACAATCACAAGTATATCATCAAGATCGTACATTTAAGTCATGATTTCATGGCAATCATCATTCATCTATCTCATTTACAACAAGTGTGATCAACATTCCAACATTCATACATATACAAGTATCATAATGAAGCAAGAACAAACATACATCACACAATCATAGAATCACAAACATCACCTACCTCGAAACAAGCTTGAAACCCTAAGAAACTTGATCCTTTCCTTTTCGAATTCGTTCCACTTGTTCTTGGTCTACAAACAATCAATATAATATGGGAATAAATAAATAATCACTAATTACCCAAATTACTAATAATTCTATGAACCCTAGATCAAACCCATGATCCCAATTATCCAAATTAGGGTTGTTTCCACCATAAAATCATTAACAACCCCTCCATCAATATTCACCCATTCTATTACGTTCTACGGATTGAAAAATGGATTCGGGGAGTGAAAAGCTTACTTTTAGCCTCAAGAATGGTGAAAAATGAAAAGTGCCAAATAAGGTCGTTTAGGAGTTTATTAACGACCTTAAGTCGCGTCGAGTCTGCCACAACTGCCGTCACCCCGCTGTAGCATCCCCACTAGAGTGGCAAAACCCAATGCCAAAGCGGGTTACGCGAGACAGTGAGCTAATTAAAGAATTCCAAAATCCCCATTTCACAATACACCTTTAACCCACCCACGACGCTTAGAAAATACCCTTTATGTTAAAATCAATTCCAGGAGTTCTACTCGCCCGAATCCAATTCTGTAAAGTCGTACGAGTTCCTTAACGAGTTATCTAACTACTCGTGAGATAAAAATCATAAATGATTCACCTGATTGCTACCATATTTACCTACACCTTAAAAACTCTGATTTTGTCCAAATCTGGACAAGGTTGGGAAAATCCATATACTATAAAAAGTTTTTCTGACCCCAAATTTCCCCCGTTGACTTTTCTATAACGACGGGAATATGTCGTTACAATAGATACCAATTTACCCATCACTCGTCCCCGAGTGACAAAACTTAGAAAAATAGGCTAAAGAAGGAATGAAATAGTACCTGAATTGACGAACAATTGGGGATACTTGTCTCGCATGTCCCTCTCGGTTTCCCAAGTAGCTTCCTCAACTAGACGATGCTTTTATTGAACCTTCACGGACTTAATCTCATTGGTCCTCAACTTACGCACATCACGATCAAGATTTGCATTCGGTTCCTCCTCATATTGGATGTCTTTGTCTAACACAATTGAGTCTCACTTAATGATATAGCCTCTGTCACCATGATATTTTTTCAACATGGACACATGAAATACCGGATAAACTCCCAAAAAAATAAAAGGTAAAGCCAATTTATACGCTACCGGTCCCACACATTCAAGAATCTCAAATGGACCAATGTATCTAGGACTTAGCTTACCTTTCTTATCAAATCTCATCACCCCTTTCATGGGTGATACCTTAAGAAGAATATTTTCACCGGATTGAAAAGCCATGTCTCTTACCTTATGATCCGCATACTTCTTCTGTCTACTTTGGGCTGCTAAAAGCTTAGCTTGAATACTCCTAACCTTATCTTGAACATCTTTCACTAAATCAACCCCCAAAGGTTTCACATCTCCAGCCTCAAACCATACTATGGGAGATCTACATCCCCTCCCATATAGTGCCTCAAATGGTGCATATCTATGCTGGAGTGATAACTATTGTTATAGAAGAACTCACACAAGGGTATGAATTTATCCCAATTCCCTCTAAAATCAAGCACACATGCCCTCAACATGTCTTCTAACACTTGAATAGTCCTCTCTGACTGCCCATCTGTCTGTGGATGGAAGGCTGTACTAAAAGTGAGTTGTGAGCCCAATTCATCATTAACTTCCTCCAAAACTTGGATGTGAATTGGGTACCACGGTCTGAGATGATAGAGTGAGGCACCTCATACAACCTCACTTTCTCTTTCACATAAACTTTAGCCAATTGCTCAGCATTATAATCTATTCTTACCGGAATAAAATGGGCTGACTTGGTCAATCTATCAACCACTACCCAAATAGAATCAAACTTCCCCAAAGCCTTGGGAAGACCAACCCCAAAATCCATGGCTATTTTTCCCACTTTCATTCCGGAATTGACATTCTTTGAAGTAAACCTGCCGGCCTTTGATGTTCATACTTCACTTGTTGACAATTTTGACACTTCCCCACAAACTCTGCTATGTCTTTCTTCATGCCCGGGCACCAATAAATTTGCTTCAAATCTCTATACATCTTGGTCACACCCTAATGAATAGAATACCACGAACCATGAGACTCTGCCAATAATTTCTCAATCAAGTCATCTATTCTAGGAACACAAATTCTCCCTTTAAAATTGAGTACACTATCCTATCAAGAGTGGTCTCTTGTGCCTTACCATGCACAGTTTTTTTTCTAAGCTCCTCTAAATTCTCATCCTCAAATTGTTTGGCCTTGATCTCCTCAATGAATGTGACCCTCACTTCAATACTAGCTAACACCCACCTCTTTCTGAGATGCCCAATTGCATGCTAAGGTCTGAATTTCCTTAGTCAAAGGTCGCTTGGATGCACTCAAGCAAGCTAAACTACCCATACTCACCGCTTTTCGACTCAAAGCGTCTGCCACCACATTAGTCTTGCCCGGATGATATTGAATGGTTACATCATAATCTTTAAGTAACTCCATTGACTTTCGCTGTCTCAAATTCAGTTTCTTTTGAGTGAACACATGTTGTAAACTATGATGATTAGTAAACACTTCACACTTAACATCATACATGTAATGCCGCCAGATCTTAAGAGAAAATACTACTGCTGCCAACTCCAAATCATGTGTTGGATAATTCTTCTCATGCACCTTCAATTGACGCGAGGCATAAGATATAACATTCTTATCATGCATCAACACCTCTCCCAACCCAGAATGAGAAGCATCACAATAAACAATAAATCCTTACCTTTAACCGATAATGCTAGAATAGGTGCGGTGGTAAAGAGAGTCTTGAGCTTTTGAAATCTCTCCTCACATTTTTCAGTCCATTCAAATTGTACCTTCTTTTTGGTCAAATTAGTCAAGTGAGTGGCAATGGAAGCAATTTTTTATACAAATCGACGATAATAGCTAGCAAGCCCCACAAAACTCCTAACTTCCATCACAGAGCTAGGCCTAACCTAATTCTTAACCATCTCAATCTTTTGGGGATCTACTATTACCCTTTCTTTTGAAACTACATGCCCCAATTATGCAATCGATTTCAACCAAAATTCACACTTAGAAAATTTAGCATATAATTTTTGCTTCCCAAAAACACCCAAAACACTACGAAGATGGTCGGCATGCTCTTTCTCACTTTTCAAATAGACCAAAATATCACCAATAAACACTATAACAAACGAATCAAGGAACGATTTGAACACCCCATTCATCAAACTCATGAAAGCTGCAGGCGCATTGGTCAAACTAAATGACATAACTAGGAATTCATAGTGCACATAGCGAGTCCTAAACGCCGTCTTGTGCACATCCTCAGGCCTAATTTTTAATTGATGGTAACCGGATCTTAGATCAATCTTAGAGAAAACTGATGCACCTTGCAATTGGTCAAAAATATCATCTATTCGAGGCAAGGGGTACTTATTTCGAATAGTGACCCTATTCAATTGCCGATAATCTATACATATTCTCATACTACCATCCTTATTCTTAACAAACAAACCTGGAGCACCCCATGGAGAAGCACTAGGGCGAATAAATCCCTTGCCAAGAAGCTCTTGGATTTGGGCCTTAAGCTCTCTTAATTCTGCCGAAGCCATGCGATATGAAGTGATAGAAATGAGATGAGTACCAGGTTCTAAATCAATGTATAAGTCTATATCTCTATCCGGAGGCATACCAGAAAAATTATTAAGAAACACTTCTATAAATTCCGACACCATATGAATAGACCCTATGGATGGAGCCTCAATCTCGACATCCCTAGTATAAGCAAAATAAGCCAAACAACCTTGCACTATCAATTTCTTAGCCCGAATGGAGAATATGATCTTAGTTCACTTAAGCTTGTACACCCCTTCCCACTATAATTTTTTCCTTCCCGAAATTTGTACAGTTACAGACTTAGTATTACAATTCAGTACAACATAATAAGGGAACAACCAAGTCATACCTAAGATTATGTCTAAGTCAGTCATATCCAAAATCACTAATCAACCCAAGTCTGAAAACCCATAAATAAAATATGATAAGCACGATAGACATGGGTAACTGTGACTGACTCTCCAACTAGGGTAGAAACATGGATTGGGGCATCAAGTATATCACAAATCATATCAAACTCTGAGGTAAATCGCACAAATACATAAGAATAAGTAGAACTCGGATCAAATAACACATTAGCCATCCGGTCACAAACAAGAATAGTATTTGTGATCACCGACGTCTCTGCCTCATTCTTGCCCGAAAAGGCATAACACTGAGCCCTATCATCCTGACGAACCACTTCTCTGCCTGGTTGGACAGTACCTCTTTTTGCATTATCATTTCCTCTACCTCCACGACCTCGCTGATTACCTCTTCGCCCACTTTGTGGACGTCCTCTATCATTATTACCATTTCCCGCGGGTACCACTACTCTAGAATGCTACTGGAATCTAACACACGTGAGTGGGGACAATCTCTCCTCATATGCCCAGGTTCTCCACAGTTGTAACAAGTACAATCAAAAGATGGTTTGTCGCCAGGCGAAGGCGCGACTCCCTGGTCATCCTGAAAATTATGAGATGGAGTTTCCGAGTAACTACCTGCAGAAGTGGGAATATAGGACTAAATTGGCTTGGCTGCAAGCGTTGGCCTTCCGGACCCCTTGGAATAAGAACCTTGAAAGTTACATGAGTTTTTGGCCCTTTTTGCCCATGCCTTTGCTTGACCATCTCGCCTCAACTCCTTCACTTTCTTAACATAGTCTGTTACCTCATTGAAGCTCCTCTCTGCAGAAGTCATATAAACAGATAATACCTGCAACTCAGAATTTATTCCCCTAATAAATAACTGGATCCTCTCTTCCTCAGTAGTCACCAATTGAGTAGCATATCTAGACAAAGCATAGAACTTGGCCTCATAAGCAGCCACAATCATGCCACCTTGCTCCAAAGCCATGAACTCATACTTCCTGCGATCCCTCAAAGTCCTAGGCACATATTTCTCTAAAAACAGAGCATGAAACTGGGTCCAAGTAAGTGGAGGTAAAGTAGAAGATCTGCATTCCATGTAAGCTCTCCATCACTACTTAGCCTCACTTTGAAGTTGAAGGGACACAAACTCAACCCCATGCTGATGGACAATTCCCAACTTATGAAGCCTCTCATAGCAATGTAAGATGAACTCATAAGCATCCTCACTCTCAGAACCAAGAAACACATGAGGCTTTAGCTTCATAAACTTAGTCAACATTTCATGCTCATTACCAATCATAACAAAACCCAACAAAGGACGGAAGAAAGCATCATTACCTCCAGTTCCACCCACCTTGGGAGCAGTGCTAGCAACAAGAGGATTAGTAGGAGCTTGAGCAGAAGGAAGCACTCCAGGACCAACCAATCCCTTTAAGAACAACATGGTATGTTGAGCTAACACTGGATCCAAAGGAGGAACACATGTAGTCCCAACCTACACCTCTTCCTCTTGTCCCACATCCTCAACATCTTCAACATCAACATTCTCCTCTTCAATCCCTTCATGATGCACATAAGGGTTCTCATTCACAAGAGCATTCTCAACAGGAGCACTATTTCCAACAGGCACTACTCTTTCACGACCTCTACCACTGCCTTGATCGCGACCTCTCGCTGTAGATTCCTCGATTGAAGCATTGACGGGAGCTACGGGCCTAATACCGTTGAATCTAGTATTAACCATCTGCGAACAGAAGCGTGAAGGAGGTTAGATACCAATTTGAATCGACAGATACCAATTTGAATCAAGTTATAGCACGAAAGGAGACAAGTGAAAAAAATTAGAGATTTCCTAAAGTTCTATGGCCTCTCGAAGAAAAGTAAAGGCGTCCCCGTACTGTTCCGCGAGACTCTATTAGACTTGTTTCTATACATCAAGATCAACGAAGCTAGGCTCTGATACCAACTTTGTCATGAACCAAACCATCGTGATTGACACCCACACTAACTCTCCGATGGGAGAACCACTACTACAACCCAAACCAAGCAACTAAACAAAATACTAAGATATTTAAGTTATGGAAGCAAGTTAAATACTAAGGAAATAAAGAGGGAGTTTCCACAAACTCCAACAAAAGTCTAACAACGAACTATCAATGCGGAAGAAATAACCTAGAACTTGAAAGTCAATGTACCAAAACATCTAACCATAAATCAAGTCTAAACAAGAAGGGATGCAACCCCCAACTAATGTACTAATAACTAATAGAACATATTCTAAGTCCGAAAATGGTGGACATAGATTAAAGAGAACCCATGTCAGCTCGAAAGAATTGGCTCACCCTTGAATTCGAACAATCACCGATCTCCTAAGCGAGGTCTGTTAGTAGCCGCTTGAAGATACCGTGTACTCAACAAAGAAAATAGCAAGTCCATTATAAGTACACAATCACAATGTACTAGTAGGATCACACGAC
Source organism: Solanum piurae (assembly GCA_029582685.1). Taxonomy (NCBI): domain Eukaryota; kingdom Viridiplantae; phylum Streptophyta; class Magnoliopsida; order Solanales; family Solanaceae; genus Solanum; species Solanum piurae. The sequence continues at coordinate 9,165 of JAJOOO010033232.1, forward strand.
TATCCTACTAAAGTGTAACATACATAAGTCATCACAACAATATAATCACACACACACACACACATATATATATATATATATATATATATCAACATATATAATATTATCAACATTTACGAACAGTGAACAACTTCACGTTTTATATCAAATCATTCATCCTCTCATGGAACCCAAACCCAAACAGTTAGCATACCGGAACGTGGTATTCGATCCCATAATTATGCTGGAACGTGGCAACCGATCCTATAGTTATGTCGGAACGTGGCAACCGATCCATTTAACACACCACAATCACAATCACAAGTACATCATCAAGATCATAAATTTAAGTCATGATTTCATGGCAATCAGCATTCATCTATCTCATTTACAACAAGTATGATCAACATTGCAACACTCATACATATACAAGTATCATAATGAAGCAAGAACAAACATACATCACACAATTATAGAATCACAACCATGACCTACCTCGAAATAAGCTTGAACCCTAAGAAACTTGATCCTTCCCTTTCCGAATTCATTCCACTTGTTCTTGGTCTACAAACAATTAATATAATACAAAAATCAATAAACAATCATTAATTACCTGAATTACTAACAATTCTATGAACCTTAAATCAAACCCGTGATCCCAATTATCCAAATTAGGGTTGTTTCCACCATTAAATCTATAACAAAACCCTCCCTCATCAATACTCACCCATTCTATTACGTTCTACGGATTGAAAAATGGATTCGGGGAGTGAAAAGCTTACCTTTAGACTCAAGAATGGTGAAAACGAGTAAGAGTCACCTGGGGTTCGTTCCTTAGCTCTAAAATTTGAAAAGTGCCAAATAAGGTCGTTTAGGGGTTTATTAACGACCTTAAGTTGCGTCGAGCCTGCCACAGCGGCCGTCACCCCATTGTAGCGGCCCTGCCAGAGCGACAAAACCCAGCGCCAAAGCGGGTTACGCGAGACAATGAGCTAATCAAAGAATTCCAAAATCCCCATTTCACAATACACCTCTAATCCACAACACTCAAAAAATACCCTTACGCTAAGATCGATTCTGGGAGTTCTACTCGCCCGAATTCAATTTCGTAAAGTCGTACGGGTTTCTTAACGAGTTATTTAACTACTCATGAGATCAAAATCATAAATGATTCACCCGATTGTTTCCAGATTTCCCTACACCTCAAAGACTCCGATTTCGTTCAAATCTGGACAAGGTTGGAAAAATCCAAATACTACGAAAATGTTTTTTCGGCCCCAAATTTCCCTCCGTTTGCTTTTCTATAACGACGAGAACAAGTCGTTACAGTATAATACACCACATAATGTGAGAGTGGTGTTACACGTCTCAGGGTGGTAATAAATTCACTTTTGAGTAGTTAAGGTGTGTAATAGGTCATCATAATAGTTTAAGCGTGTAACTGACTTTTCGGGACAAATTCAGGGGAGAATCTATGCCTTTTCCCATGAAAAAACAAAAATACATTGTAAATGCATGAAGACCTTAAAATAATTTGAAAGCTTTTTTTTTTTATAATTTCATATATTAATAATTAACTTTTTCATTTGACAACTATGATCTCAATATCATAAAATACATGAGTAAGTTTTCTCGTTAATTTCTTCTTGTGGTTAATTTTCTTTTCCTTTATTTTTAATATAAAATTCGAAATATCCTGTAAACAAGTTCATGGAGACCTCGATAAATCAAAGTAAGTTTCTCATTATTTTCTTCTTCAAATATATTACTCTCTTCGATTTATTTTATGTGCCTTATCTGATTGACCAGTATGTTTAAAAATATAAAAAGAATTTTTACACTTGTAATCTTACTTACTATAATAATTGAGTGTATAATATAGATTTTAAAAAATACACTTAAAATCTTATATTCTTGATATTAAAAATGACATTTTTAAACGAACAAAAAGGAAAGTAAAATCATTGAAAAGGAGGGAGAAATTACATTTCTTTTTCCTTGTTTATTAATTAGAGTCACCCATTAAACAACTCTAAAATTTCAATATTACGTCATTTGAAATTTCTCAATCATTTTCATGTATTTAATTTTACTATACCATAATTATTAGACGAAGACTTCAACGTCCTAAAGTAAGTCAATATATGATAACAGTTTCATTAATTAATTTGCTTAATATTCCGTCGCGTAAACAAGTTTTCCTTCTCCAAAGTCATAACCCCACTAAGAAGAAACTAAATATTTTAAATAATGATTGATGCATTATTCGTCATTTGGTTATTAATTATACGAATAAGGGATAATAAAACATGCGATTATTTTATTCCACATTTGATAAATATTTTGATTCAATATAAACAATTTCAAAATTATTTATATCATAATTATGATATTACTTTTATGCATACTCCAAATTAATGTAACAATATCGTGGTAAAACAATAAAATGGTATATTTTGACTCCTCCAAAGCTTATATGATTATCTTCTTAAAAACGAAATCAAGGTTAAATAAAAATAATTAAAATTATCCATTCTTATCTAGTGTAATTTTATTCCTCACTTTTATACAGATTAACTTAATTCCTTGCATTCTTACAAATAAAAAAGATTCACTTGAAAGACAAGAATAATATCTTCATAATCTAGACGCCTATAAATTCAACCATTTAGGCCACATAGAATCAAACACGTATTTCATATTATAGTATCTTATAATATAATCACAATATAACTTATTACCAATCAAATGACCTCTCGATATTTAATTACTCAAATATAGAGTCCTTAATTGGAATAACATATATTAATTTCAAGTCCAAAATTTTATTTATTTATTTAATTATCCAAATTTTATTTTTTAAAAATATTTTTTCCACGTATGAGTAGGTGTAATTAACGACAAAGAGTTTGCTTCCGTCACTTACCTTCCCGCGAATGGACAACTACAATTTAAATATTTCCTCCCATTTTCACGCGCCTATTATCCTCGTGCAATCCACGCTCTCAAACAATAATAATTTATTAATATAAATAATAAAAACAAAATAAACATATATAAAGGTTAATGATATATTTGGTCCATTAGTTAGTAATAAGTTCTAATTTTAGTTCTTGCTAAATATATTTATCCTTAAATGTGAAACTTTTCATTCCTTTGCCGGTAAACATTCACAAATTTATCATAATTATAATTATTTCATAATTAATTATCATGTGTATGTTAAGTTTGTCTCATTTCTCCATATTTTGACGATAATGTAATTCGAAAAATATATATATAGTTTGTTAACATTATCCTCAAATAATTGTCCAAACCCTAAAAGGCCAACTACATGCGGCTATTTGTGTTCCCATATTAAGGACCCAATGAGCAATGACAAAATTGAGTGAGAGCGACCTAGAGAGCATATTTCAAGGGGGGGGGGGAGGGGGAGGGGGAGGGGGAGGGGGA
>JAJOOO010033233.1:0-13952 GCA_029582685.1 Solanum piurae
GAAAGAAAAACTAAAAAGATCAAATTACTATAATAATAATTTAATTGTAAGCCTCTACATTATCTTCTTCCAAAATTCACAATTTTCTCTACTTTCGTATCTTCCTCAACTTTCTTCTTCACCCTACAAGCACAAATAGTATATTATGAAATTGTTAGTTACTCCATGTTTTTATTTGAAATAACATCACATTAATTATTAAAGTAAAAAATATAAGTTAAAAACTTAAAAGAATCATTTTTACCCATAGATTCTTTACGACTTTGTTGAAAGCAACCATATGATGTGATGATTAGCATTTCTTCCTTTCTTCCTCACCCTAATGTATGATATGGTGATGGAGAAGTGAAAAAATAACTTTGAATGAATTTTTTCTTGCTACAAAATATGAATTTATATAGAAAAAGAGGAGGAATACCATAAGATGTCATAAACTAATAAATTCAATTTTGGGGGTTATGAAGATTAAAAAAAAAGAGTTATGAATATTATTAAGATTATAAGTTGAAGAGGTGTGAGTTATTGATAGTTATTTCTTATTTTATCAAAGATATTAAATATATATTATAGTGGTAGGTGAAAAGTTGAGTAATTGAATGTGAAAACTCTTAGAGATATTAAAAATAAAATAATTAAATAATGAAGGAAAATATGGTAAAAAAAAAGAAAAGAAAAAAAAAGACAAATATGAATGGAGGCCATAGAGAGGTGCCACATCACCTTCTCTATGTTTCTCCTTTATATATATATATATAGTATCTTACAAAACCACGTGGGCATTTGAGTTCACAATCCCTTATTTGGCAGACACATACACGTATTTGTTTTTGCCTTTGTGGGAGACAACTGGTCTCCACATTCATTTTCACTTATACTCGGGACTTTGAATTAAGGGTGACAAGAAGGTGTCAAAATAAAATGGTGGTGACATAAGTCTTAATTATTGAGTGTAGGTGACAATTATGTAATTAAGGATTAAGGATTGTGGGAGTTGCCCCCAAGTTTTAAAGTTGACAGTTTGGTCCATTGTATTAAATGAGGGGTAAAAAGGTAAATGACTAAAACCTAATCTAACCAATTTTGGTGGGAACCAAAACTGGAGGGAAGCCAGTGAACCGAACCAAAAGGAGAAATAAAAGCTTTTTTTCCCCGCCTCCCGCCAGATTCCTCTTCTTCTTCTTCTGCTTCGTTCTTGCTTGCTTTCTTTCTTTCCGTTCTCTTCATCTTCTTCTTCCTCTTGTTCGTACATTGTTGGTCTTGGCTGCTATTCTTTGTGCTTCTTCTTCTTATCTTCTTCTTGAATCAAATTTAGCTAATCAGTGGACCAAATTTCGTTCTGTATCAATTGGAATTACTTCATAAGTGATTGTGTTCACACACCATTGTTTGGTAAATAAGATTAATAGTTTTTTGAATCATTCATCATCATCTGGGTATAAACCTACAACTTTTTTAAAATAATTTGCATTCACGTTTTCAATACAGAAGATTATGTATGTTGCATGTCGTTTTTATCAATGTAGGTTGCCTTTCAAATGTGTTATTTCTTTTGTAGTTTGATTTTTTCAACCATAACGATCCAAATGTATTGAAAATGATTAATCAAGCAGCAGACGGAGGCCACATTGGTGCGTCATATGTGCTTGCCATAATTTCAATCTTCAAGGGTGATGAATCCATGAGAGAAGGCTTAATGTTCATTGCCAACATGAAAAAAATGGGGCAACAAAAAACCAGGAGATGTCGACACAAGTTGCAATATGTTTTAGGTGGAATATGGGTGCCAAAACCTCATTTGTTGGGAAAAAGACCCATTTGTTGCACTGTTCATCAACATGAGAAAAACGTTCGTAAGAATGGTTGACCCAGGGAAAGTAACGATGAAGATGAAGATGATATTTGTTGTGAATTATGTAGTTATGATTTAGAACTAGATTATGTAGTTAAATTTTTGACTTATAGAACTGTGTGGTATTAATAAAATTGTCATCTGTGGCAACATATGTACATTTTGTTGGATAATATGTTGAATTTTGCAACAGAAATTGCCACAGATACTTCATATGTGGCAACATATGTATATCCTAAAATGTGGTTTTTAATATTAATCCAATTAAATTGTGACCTAATACAACATTTAACACTAATATATAGTCCTACAACATGTCTAAGAATAAAATTATGGTCTAATACAATAACCTTCATCAATTCTATCAATTATTTTTACAAATACTATCATACCACTAGTTCATCATACAATGACTAAGTAATTTAATATGATAGTTATATAACACCCTTGTAAATCATTGTTTGAAGTGTTATAATATGTTTTTGTTGCGTAATTATGGTCCAAATTACTAAAATATGGTCCAATTTGACAGTTTTTATTGCTAAATTGCTTAATTTATCGATTAACCCATCCATCAAATGTCATATATGGCAACATAGGTACGTTCTGTAGGATAATATGTTGAATTTTGCAATAGAAATTGCAAATGATACATCATATGTGGCAACATATGTATATCCTAAAATGTGATTTTTGGTATTAATTCAATTAAATTGTGACTTAATACAATATTTAACACTAATACATAGTCCTACAACATGTCTAAGTACAAAATTATGGTCTAATACAACAACCTTCATAAATTTCTATCAATTATTTTTACAAATACTATCATACCATTAGTTCATCATACAATGACTAAGTAATTTCATATGATAGTTATATAACACCCTTATAAATCGTTGTTCGAAGTGTTATAACATCTTTTTATTGCGTAATTATGGTCCAAAGTACTAAAATATGGTTCAATTTGACATTTTCATTGCTAAATTACTTAATTTATCGATTAACACATCCATCAAATGTCATCTGTGGCAACATATGTATGTTCTGTTGGATAATATATTGAATTTTGCAACAAAAATTGCAATCGATACGTCATATGTGGTAACATATGTATATCCTAAAATGTGGGTTTTGGTATTAATTTAATTAAATTGTGACCTAATACAATATTTAACACTAATATATAGTCCTATAACATGTCTAAGTACAAAATTATGATCTAATACAACAACCTTCATCAATGCTATCAATTATTTTTACAAATACTATCAGACCACTAGTTCATCATACAAATTCTAAGTAATTCCATATGATAGTTATATAACACCCTTGTAAATAGTTGTTCGAAGTGTTATAACATCTTTTTATTGTATAATTATGGTCCAAAGTACTAAAATATGGTCCAATTTGATATTTTTCATTGCTAAATTGCTTAATTTATCGATTAACCCCTCCATCAAATGTCATATGTGGCAACATATGTACATTATTTTGGATATATGGGGCTCCCTTTATAAAAGTCATAGGCCCAACCTCTAAAACTGGCCCAATCGGCCCATCATTTCATTTCTATAAGGGATATATATAAATTAGGGTTTTTATTTTCTTCCTCACCGTTTCGGTTTCTCCGCTTCGCTTTCTCTCTCTTCGCATGGATCTCGGATCTCTGGAGTGCATGAGATATAATGATGTTATTTATTTTACCAGTCTTTCCTGTTCTTTATTTTTTAACACACAACTAATTGATTGGGGTTTGGTTAAACCAAATCAATAAATAAACATAGTTATGCACTTCAGTTCCAACATTTTTACTTGTTCTTAATATAACACCCATGTGTTGCTATATATGAGTCACATGTTGCAATATTTGAGACATATGTTGCTACAAATGACTCATTTGTTGATACAGATGCCTCAAATGTTGCAACATATCACCCTTATGTAGCAACATTTGATCATATGAGACATATGTTGCTACATATAAGTTAAATGTGGCAAGATTTGAGGCATATGTTGCTATAGATGATCCATGCGTTGCAACATATGTGTCAAATATTGTAACATTTGAGGCATATGTTGCTACAGATGACCCATGTGTTGCTACATATGTCTCAAATGTTGTAACATTTGATACAGATGTTGCTACAGATGACCCATGCGTTGCTATATATGAGTCAAATGTTACAACATTTGAGGCAAATATTGCTACATATGACTCATTTATTGCTACAGATGACTCATTTGCTGCTACAGATCACCCTTATATAGCAGCATTTCACCATGTAGTGGATAGATAGAGTTAAAAGGGAATTGGTTGAAGAAATATAACATATAACATCACAGATAGAATAAAACATTGTCATTAATTACAAACACATTGTCAAGGCTCCAAGTTCTTATTTACTATTCCAGCAACCCAATTCCATTGCAATCGACCAACTGTATTGTCACACAACAAGGTGTTGGGAGGTTGAATTGATGTGTTGGTAATCAAATGCTCAATAAATGCAAGTGAATATGACCCGCACATGGCCCTAGTGATATTTTTTACCATGGGTTTCAATCGACCTTCAAATTCTCATGGTTCATTGAGGAGCTTATCTGAAAAATGCTTCATTATTCCACTTTGCATTGACAGTAAGTCAAACACATGTTGTATGAATGTAAAAAATGCATCATGTTCCGTACACGTTAGGTTGCAGTCATAAACATTCATGCGACCCTTGTGCAAAAGGATCTCAAGAGTCACAAAATGAGTATTGTTCATGTTCATGACTGTCAGAATTCTTTTTGCACCAATCCAATCGATGCCTCCAAGATATGGTCTATTGCCCTTGACGTAGTCAATCATATCGCCATTCCATACAAACTCATTAAGTAACTGTGTAAAGCTTTTGCCACCAACTCTTGTTCCCTCTTCGCTGATATTGTCATACCTTTGTTTGAAGTTGGTGTAGAAGTTGAGATCCATGATTCTATCCGTGAAATCATAGTGCTCAGGGTATCTCAATTGCCTCTCCCACATGAGGTTGAAAATTTTATCAATATACTTAAATAACAATTAATATTAATGTCACTCCCCGAGCCTACACCCTGGGCGGGACTGACACTCGAAGACCATTGTTGTCCCCAAGCGAACCCTTGGCCTGGCTGGAACATTCAACTGGCCATTAAGGCAAACTCAAGTCTCAACATGGAATAATGACAATGAAAACACTAAAGGACTAACATTTGACTGTCTATTAAACCTCTAATAACAACTGAGATGGATGTTGGGACAAACCCCACAACATCCTAATGAACAAAACTAGAAAATAATGAAATGGATCCTCCAGAATGCAAGGAGGCTCACCAACAGACTCTGAACTACTCACTGGATCAATGATGCGCCGGAATGCCGATCCTAGTTACCTGCGTCTGCATCATAAGACGATGCAGGCCAACTGGCATCAGTACATTGAATGTATGAGTATGCGAGTTGGAATGCTAAACATAACATAGGCTTGAAAAGATTCTGAAAGAAACACTTACCTTGGCTCTTCTCAACTCATGAATACTTAACTGAATTCATTTCATTATAAAGCAGTTTAAAACAAGTGCAATATAAAGAAAAAGAAAACTGTTTAAAACATGATGTCAACTTATAATCATAATATCATAAAAGACATACCATGCTTCCACTCAAAGTCTACTTGTGCAAAGCATGAATGAAGTCCCATACCCCCATTCATACTAAGCAGAACCTCTTGAGGAACCATGCAATTACTGTCGTGGGAGTTTCTCTAACTAACAACCACCACTATGAGCCTAAGTGGTGATACAACGTTTTACCTCACGCTGCCAATGACCATCATATACCTTGCTGGGGGTATAGGAAGCTAACTCACTAAGTGTATCCACTAGCTTAACTTAAGTGATCATCTAAAAAGTATGATCCTTTAATACCCATGACGGCCACATGGTTTATGGAGACTTGAGTTAATATGAACTCTCATCCCCATATCGGTGCTCAATACTACTCCCAAAATAATTATACTTAGCTCATATGTTTTAAAAAAACAACTTCTTTCTTTGGTTTGAGATAATTACTCAAAACTTAGCTTAAAAGCTCTCTTGAATCAATGTTCCCTTTTGCTGTTCAAAACTCTTTTGGAAATCTCAGTTTCCTCTCATCTTAAATGTGAAAACATTTACTCTTGGGAATACTTAGTTTCCATATATCATTTTAAATAAAATGAACTTTGCTCTTACTCTTTACTCAACTTCAAAACTTAAGTCTTAAAACAAAGTTAAAACGTTTATAAAAGACTTATGAAAACTTGAAATGAACTTCTCTTACTTGACTCTTGACTTCTCTTGACTTTGATCTTAACTGCTCTTGACTTGACTCTTAACTGATCTTGACTTGACTCTTAACTGATCCTTGAATTGAATTATGGATTCAAGAATTATGATTGGTGTTTGGAAAGATCTCATGTTGTTTAGGAATGATTTTAGATAGCTAAACATGAGAAAAGACCGAAAATCAAGATTTGAAGGGGGGTCCGCGACGCGGAGGCATAATTAAATTTTGGTTCCAAAAATGTCTTTTGAGACAGAACACCTCGTGTCAGCTCCACGACGTGAATCTGAAATGTTCAAATCTAAGCACTAGGCGCGCGACGCGCGGCCACCCTCTAATTTCGTCCGACGAAATTTCTTCTTCGTTTTTCTAGCCCCAATTCACCAAATTTCAATTCTCTTTCTCCATATCTCTGTAGATTCAGGTACTAACAATATATACACAAGAATCTAACTCAAATAAACTCTAATAAGCAATCTTAAACTCTCAAGAACTCCTCAATCTCATCCCAAATTCAAGAACGAAAGCAATTCAAGAATACAACCCAAGAACATCAAAGTCTCAATCTTTTTAGGACGAAATTACACTGAATAAAACATGTTTGACGCGTGGGTGAACAAACCCAACGCTGTGTGAACTCACATACCTTAGTAGGGATTACCCCCGACGAAATCCACAAGCAATCCACGACGATCATGACGGATCTTGAACGTTCTTCTCCTTTCTCCTTTTCTTTTCTCTTCTCTCAAAACCCTAACTCTTTTTGGTAAAAGTGAAAACTGATATAACTCAGCTTAGACCCCTAATTAATCACAAAAAATGAAATCAAATAAAAGGGTAAGGAAAAGACCAAACTACCCTTTCAAAATTTGGATTAAACTTTCCTTATTCCAACAGCCCAACTTCCAAAGGGCATAACTCACTCATACAAACTCAGAATTGCGCAAACTTGGCGGCATTGGAAAGATAATTCCAAGAGCTTTCCAACCATATCTGGAAACACACTTAACTTGAGCTAGAAGTTATGACTGTTTGAAGTTGACCAAAAATTCACTTTTCCTTACTTAACTAAATTTCCAGATTTTAATTCTTTCCAAAAATGACTATTTCCAATTATAAGTTTCTTCCTAGTTATTTCAAATTGTGAGATGTTACAATTAAAGAATAAAGAAGAGTAATGATTGAAAAGATAAAACAAACAAATATTATAAATTGAAGGTTAGTAGAGAAAAATTACCAGACTTCCCACCAAACAGTTGTACTACCTTTTCAATTTTTTTTGAATTTTGACTGCATAATGTTGCAACATATGACAATTCAAAGTGACATATGTTGCCACATATCTCCTTTCGGTTGGGGCACATGCAGATAATTCTGTGATTTTTTTACAGGAAAGGTTATATATGTTGCCACATATGACCTTCCTGTTGGAGAACATGCAAATGATTATGTGATTTTTTTTACAACAAAGGCTATATATATATTCCAACAAAATAAAAATAATAATAATCATTAATATTATCAGAAAAAATGAACACTTCACCAATTATTTTTTACAACTTATCAACAAAAAAGGTCAATGGTATACATAACCATCAAAACTAAATCTAATCAATGGTAGTAACCATAATATTTTCATATGAACATGAATAATAAAATATTCATGTTGCTTCTCACATCCTTCGCATTGACAAGAAAAGCATTTTTGTAGATGAGGAAGCAACACTAGAAAAAGATTGAGTTGTTGCCACAGATGAAGCTCCTTGTGACATTTTATCTACAAGGTAAATAAAAAAAAGTTGAGAGTTTACAATTGATTATAAAATAATAAGGGTAGCAATTTATACCTATGTTGACACATATGAATATTATGTTGCCATATCTGTACCTTTTGTTGACACAGATGAATCTTCTGTTGACACAGATGATCATTATGTTGCTCTAACACAGATGATCATTATGTTGCTCTAACACATAAGTGACATGTTCCAACATATGACAACTATGTTGGAATATGTACCAACATATCACCAATATGTTGCAACATACGACACAAGATGAACAAAATGTTGGGCAACTGAACAAAACTAAGTTTCTACAATCATATCAACAAAATGGTCAAAAAAAGAAGAACAAAAGCAACAAAAATGACTCTTCACTGAACAACAACAAAAATGACTCTTCACATATACATTTCCTAAAAATTAGGATTTTTTTGGGTTTGTCGATTTTCTTTCAAAAACAAAAATAATAGGTACCATTACACCATTATTCAATTTTTACATCTATAGAACGATTTCTTGTTCATTAACTCAAGAAAAGAACTTAGTATGAAGAGTGTGTTGTTGAAATTGTAAAATCTTTCAAGAAAATGACATACCAGTTTTAAGTTGAACACGACCTTCACTTCAGAAAGATAGAGAGAGAGTGTCGGCCAGAGATGAGAAGGAAGATAATGGGGGAGAATGATCGGATTTTCTAAGGAAGAAGAAGAAGAGAAGAACGTTGGAGAGAAGAAGATGAGAGAAAATTCTATTTTCTTTTAATATTTCTTTTTAAATAGAAAGTTTAAAATGTAATAATTTTTTGAATTTTATAAAAGATTAGAAAGTTTTGAAAATGTTAATTTGATCCCAAATTAACTTAATTACCTTTTTAGGTGGATTTGACCATTTCTTGGTCAAAGTGTCACCAAAAACCAAACAAAGACTTAATTGACACCTATCATTTAATTTTCTCAATTCCCCCAAATACTCTTCCATTTTTCTTCAACTTCTCTCTTTCTCTCACTACTAATCCATATCTTTTTTATCCATAGTTGATTCATTCCTACGCTCCATGGTTGAAGTTGATGGACGACACAATGAGAGTAATTCTCTCCAAATAAGGGTAATGTGCCTAATTTTTTATTGATAATTTAGTAATTATCTCATTGTCATTTATTTATATGCCTCTTACCCTTTAAAGTTTCTTGAATTTGGTATTTATCAGGAGACCCGGATTATGAAATGACTATTCAAAGTTACTGCATGTGAATGTCTCGCCAATTCTTGCTTATATTTTGTTCGAAAATTTCTAAAAGAACTCATGCTATATTGGTTCATATCTTTGTTTTTTGGTGTTGTTAAAAAGGTTGATTATGTTTTCTGGTGAAGGTAAAATTCTAAATTTCTCTAAAAATGGAACCTTTGATTTAGTTTTCTTATAGACTTCTTTATGTATCTCGATTTGAGCCTTTCTTCTTATTTTCTTTCAATCAAGTCTGTCAGTTACTAATTTTTAATGGATGAATTTTCTACAAGTCCAATATAGATGTGACATGCAATTCGTCTTGCATTTAGCACTTTTTTCTACTGGGTTTTGAACATAAAAACTGATGATTGCCTGCATTCTACATGCTATCTTGGGATTTGCAGGGAGGTAAAACTGAAAAACTTCAGTTGTTAGTTGTGGCGTGTTTATTCCTTGATGTCAACACGGGAAAAAAAATGCTCTTTCGACTATTGATTTGAAGGTTAATAAAATATATCAGCACGTCTTATGCTCTCTCTATTTTTTACATATTTCCTTGAATCTAGAGTTTGTACGCTAAAGATGTTTGTGTTCTTTATCACTTTAAATAAGTGTATATTTTGGTTATAATGACATAACATCTTGCTATTCTGTTAATTTCTTTCACATACTTATTCTACCCAAAACAAATAGTATTTTGTGTCGATTTGATACTTGGTTAATTCTTTTATCTTTATGTTTCCACTAATATCCACATGAGCTTTTGTCCATCTTTTGAGTAGCAAGGTAAATCTATGTCTCTGTCAAACAACAATGTGCAAAGATAGAGGCATTTTTGAGATACTATAGATGATTTTTATCTTTTGTTGACAGTGAATTGATAGGGTTCCCTAGCAATAGGTTGATAAGACTTTTCTTACTGGACTATCAACAACTCTGGGCCAAAAATAAAATGTCAATTAACTTGGGAACTCTATGCAAGTAAAATGACCACACCAAACACATGTAAAACTATGAAAGCCAAATTAAGAAATCACAAAAATTGGGGTGTGGAAAAATAAATAAATGTGAAGTTGAAGATGTAAATGACAAAAAATTATCTTCTTTAAGTGAAAATGGACACTTTTGTTGTACTATATACTATTTTTTATGAGATTCTTCCATAGATAGTACTGATATATTATTTAATTGTACTAATAGAAGATATTGATAAGATGGTAATATCAATTTTGTTATCTATCTTTAGCATATAGTGTAAGAGCCTTGCTTTCCGACGAACAGTTACACCTAATCCTAAAGTCCTTACTAAACCACCAGGAAGTAGGCTGTGTAGGCTGTTTTGATATAACCTCAACTTTTTCTAGCTACCATGGAGATCATAGTCAGAGAAGCTGAAAAAAAATCATTTTACTTTCGAACCTTGCCTTAATAACTTAAGTCTTTTTAAAAAAATAAAAAATCCACAAATGTTCCAATGTTAGCTATCTTTCTCACATAGAAGAAGTGTTTATTACATGAGAGAAGAAGCTATTGTCTTAACAAGAGAAGCTGCTTAGAAATACCTATTATGTTATGGTATTAAGAATTCTTGATAAATGACATAGAAAGAGACAATGCTAATCTACCACAAAAATTTGTGCATTCGTTATTTTTATGTAATCTTGATAAAATAATAATCATTTTTTATGTACTAACATGTTTTTGCACTTTTTCTTTTCCTGCCAATTTTTACAGAGTAGGAAGGGCATGCAAGTTAGACTTGTTTGAGATCTTATTACAACACCAACTCAACAATAAGTTAAAATATTATGTATTAGTAGGTTTTAAGTTGCTCACCCTCATCTCAATGCAAAAAGAGAAAGTGATATTTGAGAAGGACATGCTGATTTTGGAATCATTCATCTATTTGAAGTAAGTACTATGCTACCATATATTCATTGATAATATGTGTTGCTGCTACGAGATCTTTGTTTTTTGGCATGTGAATCAAGAAAATTATATGACTATAAGAATGGTAAAGATAAAACATTAGAAATGAAGGGATTGTTTTTAATGAAAAAGAGAACTGGAATGCATTATGCACATGCGTAGTAGCCACTGGATTGCAGTCATTGCACTTGGGGTGAAGGTACTTTTAAGACTTGCTTAGATAAGTTTGTAACAAATTAAAACAAAGTTTTCTAAAACATTCTTTTGTTGAAAACCTTTTCTCTTACAAGTGAAGTAGTAATTGTTTTTTAACTCTCTCTGAGATGGAACAAGAAGAAGCAAGTCCAAAAAATTTGCATCCATTCTCCTTTATCTTTGTTATCATGAAAGATTTCTATGTCAAAAATGTATGGTTCTTTTGAGCTTGATATAGTGACATGACGATTTTATAAATGTGCATACTTACTTATATTACCCATATTGGCATTTTTAAAAAAAAATTTCTTCTATTGCACTTCAGAATTTTATGATTGTTTAACTACCTAATAATTATTGTGCAGAGTAATAGCTGCTTCTTTTTCTTTAGTGTAGCATTGGTTGGAAACATTAAGTTTCATATTGTTCACAACTTCAAGTAAATAGAATTGCAATTACAGATCAAGGGAATGGTTAAAAGATGCGTGCGGAAGAACTCATGTTTATCCATCATGATTCATTGTGCTTGCACGTAACCGAACATGGATTGAAAGACAAATTTTAAAGCTTAATTTCAGAAAATTCTACGAAAGATGAGCCTGAACCAAAAGCTTTTCGGAGAATACCATTCATAAAGAGGTGCCAGAATGAACAAATTATCTGAAAAGGTGTTGATGTTTGTCTATGTAATGGAGTTGATTTCCTTGTGTCACCCGCATTAACAAATTTTATGTGAACTCTTTTTTTTGTACAAATTTTCATTATTCCCAATGAAACCAACTACTGGATTTCATATTGTTAAAGCTTTTGTCGGTAGGTAATAGAACGCAACTAAATAATCGAATGTATGGTGATGTTGCGTGAAGGTTTTTGCCGTGCTACATAGATTTTAGGATGTTTGATTGATGAGAGTTTTATACATCACTTCCATTGAGTGGGATTCAATTCATTGTTTTAGATTTACCTAGGTATGTTGTTGTTATGGATAACATGTACATGAATGATGATCAGTTTGACCCTAAAAAAGAGTTATGATCATCACCTTTACTGAATGTAATTTAGAACAATCCTCGAACCCCTCACTTCAATCATATTGGTATGATTTTCAATTTCATGTTATTGAGGAACACTTATACAGTAATTGCTTGGGCTTAGCTAAAACAACAATTTAATTATGGAAAAATTGTATGAAATAGCAAACTATTAATTCCAATTAATTGCTATAGCCATAGTTTATCTTAATTGTAATTCGCAGCAAACATCCCCTTTTTTTGCCATATGATTCAGTATATAATTAGCCATTTTCGGTATACAATTAGTCATTTTATACATTTCGGTATAAAATGTATAAAATGCGTTTGTGTTTGTATAAAGCGAGAGAAAAGTGTATATACAAATATAAATACATATATTTTTGTCCCATACACTTATAATTATATAAATACAGATCTTATTATACAAATTACAATGTTTAAATGAATTTATACAAAACTGAACAATTTGTATAAAATTGGATATTTTTAGCAAACTATACAAATCAAAAGCTCCATAGCGAACATAAAATTTGCTATGGAGCACAATTATGCAAACTATAGTTGTAACATACAAATATGATTTTTATATTTGCTATATGTGAAAGTTGCTCTTTAATTATTCTGGTGTTGGGCACGGGCCATGCCAATCTAGTGTTTTACATGTGGTGACAAATCCTTTAACTGTAGAAAATATTCTTCCGGTAAATGGATCTGGAGACCAAAACCTGGAAATTCTAACCATCAAGGACCCAAGAACACTTGGGTACCTAAAAGAAACTAATTTCCTTTTCTTGCAAAAGCACACTAGGAAAACCTACAGAAAAATAATGTGGGTAATTGATTGTGGTTGCTCCAGACAGATGAGAGAAAATTTTAAGAAGATAAAAGACATTGACTGAGGTTATGTAAGATTTGGTGATAATGGAAAAGGAGAAGTGATAGGAGTTGGATCGATTACTCTTAGCTCATCATGTGAGCTAAGTGAAGTGTATCTAGTTGACGGGCTTAAACATAATCTTCTCATCATAAGTCAACTATGCGACTCCGAATTTGAAGTCTCCTTTAATACCAAAGAGTTGCACTATTGAACATCAATTAAAGAATATCAAGATCATCGGTGAACGAATCGACAACATTTACGTCCTAAACAACGTAAACCTGCCTACTCTCACATGTCTCACTGTCGTATCATGCGATCTATGGTTGTGGCGCAGAAAACTTGGACATGCCAACATGCACACTCTCAAAAAATGATCAAAACTCGAGCTAGTCATTGGGCTGCCAAAGATGAAATTCGAAAAAGACCACATATGTGATGCATGTCAACTTGGCAAACAAACCCGTTCTTCCTTCAAAGCCAAATATATTGTAAGTACCTCTAAACCTCTTCAACTCTTTCATATGGATAGTTTCAGCCCAACTCGAACTGCTAGCATTGGAGGAAAAATGTCACGACCCGGGAGCACCCCCTAGTCGTAACCGGCGTACTCGACCTCGAAGAGGTCTAATACAAGCCTCTTAGCATTCATTCATCGCATAGACACTAAAACCATAAGGAATTTAAAACTTTCTTTACCAAGAAAAC
>JAJOOO010033234.1:0-17184 GCA_029582685.1 Solanum piurae
CAAGAGTTAACAACCCAATTTTTTAGTGACGTGGCGTGCAAGCCACGTGTGGGACTAATCTCTTCACCTAAGCATTGCCAACTAGGATAAAGATAGAACGTAACTGAAAATTTATGTATAATACTTATTATTAGTGTTTTTTTCTAATGTGAAAAGACATAAGTATCCCCTATATTTCTTTGCACGTTATGTGGTGACGTGGAGGTACAATTTGACTTAATCAGTTGTGATAGCATACACACATTATCAAGTAATATTTTTTTTAAATAAAAAATGGTCAAAATTGCCCCTCAAATATGAAATAGACCATTTATACCCTATGCTATATTTTAGGATAAAAAGTCCCATTGTTTTCCCAAGAGACCACAAATATCTTCAAGAGTTAACAACTCATTTTTTTAGTGATGTGGCGTGCAAGCCACGTGTGGGGCTAATATCTTCACCTAAGCATTGCCAACTAGGATAAAGATATAGCAAGCTACTACATGATTTACCATATGTGTGCTCTGTGGTGGACAAAATGAGTGAAGCGAGCTAGACTAAGATGGTTTGGACATGTGAAGAGATGCGTAGAAGCACAGTAAGAAGGTGTGAGAAGTTGGTTGTAGATGGTACGAGGAGAGGTAGGCCGAAGAAGTATTGTAGAGAGCTGATAAGATATGATATGATGCAACTTCATGTTACTGAGGACGTGACCTTAGATAGGAGAGTGTGGAGGATACGTATTAGGTTAGAAAGTTAGTAGGTAATGTAGTGTTGTCTTGCTTCGAGTGACTGGTATTTGTCATGGTACTAGTTGTATTATTATTGTAGTTCTTGTTTTTATTTTGTCATTATTTATTATTATTTTTCTATAATCTATTCTAGTATGTTGTTTAATGTGTTTTGAATATCACAATATTTTATTATTATTTTCGACTTCTTTCTGGTACTTTGCACTTTTACCTTGTTATTTGTCATATTCTCTTCACTGTCTCCTTATTATGTATGTGTACCCGAATTTGTTGCATAACCTGAGCTAAAGATATTTTGAAAACAACCTCTCTATCTCTACGAGATGGTATTAAGGTTTGTGTATGTTATATCCTCCCCGAACCTCATTGATTTTGTCTAATTTAGATAGATATTAACATACTTATTGAATTCCTCATCATAGATTAATTATCATAAAAAGTAAATTAGTGAATGTCAGACTAGAATGTTTGAAAGTCAATAGTCCAATAAAAAGATAAAAAGAATTGAAAAGGCCGCTTACTTTTAAGGTCAGGATTCGATCTTGTACAATTCAGACCAACTAAGTATATCTAGATTCATGCCGAAATTTTTTATTTTAGGGTAAATCGCTTTCTACTAAAGGTTATTTCATATTCAGAATTTGAACTTAAAATTTCTGATTAAAAATAAAAAAAGTACTTATCATTTTATCACAACATTCGATAATGCTGGGAACAACTTAATAACAACATGCAAATCACACTGAGTATAGGATTCTATTGTCATTTACTTTCATAGTACAAAGAATGTAAAATTTTGGATACACCACTTACTAAATATGAGAATGTCAACTAAAAAAATATATTAGAAAGTTCTAGATTTAATTCTATATAAATCAAGAAAATTAACTCATGGGGGGGCAAAAAAAAGTTGTCTTAAACTTTTGGCTTTGGCTTCTTCACAATCATCACAGAGCAATGAGCATGGTGAGAGCAATAGTCACTTACACTACCCAAAACAGCCCTGTATATAGCATAGAACAATGAAATTTAATCAATAATTTCCAGTAAAAATTAAGAAAAATATTGAGAAAGAAAATTAAACTCTCAAGTGATTATGGGTACTTTATTGTACTTTTTTAAATATAATTATCTAGTATTAGAAATTTACTGAGTCGACTAATTCAAAGTTGCGCTTCATAAAATCCATTCAAGGAAGAAAAGCCCTTAAGGGCATCATGTCCATTATTGAAATTCTAACTCGAGATCTTTGTCAAGGATATAGAAAAACTCCATTAATTTATATCATTAATAGTACACCCCTTGGTGGTATTTATACTTCTTTTATTCAAATTTATTAATTGATACTTAGTCAATATGATTAACTTTCCAATAGAATCAACTAGATTTAATAGTTCAAAAGTGCTTTACGAATAAAAAACCTATTTTTTTTTCAATTTCTAAAAAACTACCTTCTACTATTACTACTACTACTTAAGTCACTTATTCTTAATTTCCTAAAAAAATTATCAAACAACTCTCTAAAATAAACACTTTAAGAAAAATATTTTAAATTTTTCAGAAATTTGGTCAAACATGTTATTAATTTCGATTTTGGAGAGATGGAAGTGTTGAACATTTTTTTAAAGACAAAGAGAGTTGTAATTATTCTTTTTTTTCCTTTTCTATTTTGTACCTTTTGAAAGCTCCATATCCATGGCTTCCCATGGCCAAAATAGAGGCATGATATTTCTCAACAGCTTCACAAATAACATTCCTAGCATCACCTTCAAGAATTTCACATGCTACATTTGACACCCCTTTAGTCTTGCATAATTCTTTAGATTTGTCAATAGTTTTTTGGGCAGCCTTTGTAATGTCTGTTTCTACCAATGTAAACATGTCACTTGTACCTGTACAACATTAAAGAAGTTGAGTTTAGTAATGAGATGGCAAAAAGGAAAAGGAAATAAGTAGTTCTAACAAAATCGGCATTAAGTTGGCAAGTAAGAACTCTAACTTTGAGGGTACACATCTAGACATATTAACTTGATCTCAACTGGCAACTAAACATTCCAATTTTTCCCCATTGCATCGTCTCATGGACACTTAACGCTGACATGTCACATAAATTTTAGAGATGTTTAAATGATCGTTTTGTAAGTTAAGTGTTCAGCTGATACATCAGAGACGAGTTAAGGTACTTAAATGTACATATTCAAAGTTGAAGTGCATGGTTACTTGTTAGTTAATTGACACATCTACATTATTGAAAGGGAAAAAAAACATGTTTGTATTATAAAAAGAAAAAAATCACGTCTAAAAAATAGTGGTGCCCCATCATTCTCAATTCCTGATCTATTGATGGGAGAGCTAGATAACACACACTACGTGAAATAATCAATACGTGCAACGTAAGTTGATTCAAACATCATATTACTTTTTAAAAAAACCTATATATTTGTATTGAATACTCCATCAAATTTAAATAGTAGTACGTCCACTTATTCATACAACATTAAAAAATAGAGAAAAGAAATTACCTAGGAGTTAATAACCAAATTATAACCAAAATGTCATTCAACAATAGAAGAAAGCCAAATGAAAAAAAATAAAAATTCACCAATAACTTGTACAAATATGGAAAATAATTAATAATACCTGGTCCAGCAATTGCAACAACAGAAGTTGGAGTAGGTTTTGCATGAATAATTATAAGTTTAAAATTGGAAATTGATGGAGATGGGAAAAAATGATCAAGAGTCCATTCAAGGGCATAATAACTATGATCACTATCATCTAGAGCAAATATCATCACTTGTTTTTCTCCCATTGTTACACAATTATTTATGCAAGATTAAAAATATTTTGTGTTTTTATAAGAATTATGAATATATAGTGATGAATATTGAAGGTTTATATTGTAATTTAATTTTTGGAAAAAACAAATGTGATCCGTTAGAAATGGATCTAACAAGTTTTTATGGACATTAGTTGGTCAAGAAGGGAGAAAAGGGGTGCCTATGAAAGGAACACATGTCGAAAAATCATTTATAATGGAGAGAATTCATTTTATATACACCGATCGAAAATAAGAAAAGTTAGTTAAAATATATGTAAGTTGAAAGAATATGAGTTTATCATATCCATCAAATTAAGAAAAGAATAATGTGTGTTGCATTATTTGTATGCAATCCAATCAAACACGCTAGCTTACTCTGTTTGTGGTTTGATAAACTAATTAAAGTGCACATAAATTAAATGACATGAGCCTAGTTCCATCAAATTAAAAAAAGAAGAAGTAACATATAATGTATTGTATGCATTCAATTATATCATGCAACATACAATAATTATCCACGTAACTTATGTTGTCGGAGGCTTGAATAAATTGTTCGATAAATTAATTAAAATGTGTGTATATTAAAAGATATAAGTTCGCATCCATCAAATGAAGAAAAAAAAATAATGTGTTGCATTATATATGTGCATGCAATACAATTATCCACACTTATCTTGTTAGTGGTTTTGATAAATTGTTCGATGAATTAATTAAAATGTGCATAAATTAAAAGAACATGAGTTCAAGTCCATCAAAGTAAGAAAAAAATTTGTGTTGCATTATGTGCATGCAATACAATAACATTTACAGTTAGTTTTTGTCCCTTTTTTGTAAGGATCCGTTCCCGTCGTTATAGAAATGCCAACGAAAGAAAATTTGGGGCCGGAAAACTTTTTCATAGTATTTGGATTTTTTCAACCTAGTCCAAATTTGGACGAAATCGGAGTCTTTAAGGTGTAGGGAAATCTGGTAACAACCGGGTGAGTTAATTGTGATTTTGATTACATGAGTAGTTAGATAACTCGTTAAAGAACCCGTACGACTTTACGGAATTGAATTTGGGAGAGTAGAACTCCCAAAATTGATCTTAGCGTGAATGGTATTTTCTGAGCGTCGTGGATTAGAGGTGTGTTGTGAAATGGGGAGTTTGCAATTATTAAAATAGCTCACTGGTTCATGCAAGCCGCCTTGGCGGGAGTTTTTGCCGCTCTGGCGGGGCCGCTGCAGCGGGGTGAGGGCCGCTGCAGCAAGGTGAGGGCCGTTGTGGCGGGTTCGACGCGATTTAAAGTCGTAAATAAACCCTTACACGACCTAATTTGGCACTTTTCGATTTTTAAAGCTAAGGAACGAACCCCAGGCGACTCCTACTCATTTTTCACCATTCTTGAGGCTAAAGGTAAGCTTTTCACTCCCCGAATCCATTTTTCAATTCGTAGAACGTAATTGAATGGATGAATATTGATGGGGAAGGGTTTTGTTATAGATTCTATGGTGGAAACAATCCTAATTTGGATAATTGGGATCATGGGTTTGATCTAGGGTTCATAAAATTGTTAGCAATTCGGGTAATTAGTGATTGTTTATTGATTTCCATGTTATTATGATTGCTTGTAGACCAAGAACAAGCAGAACGAATTTGGAAAGGGAAGGATCAAGTTTCTTAGGGTTTCAAGCTTGTTTCGAGGTATGTAATGGTTGTGATTCTATGATTGTGTGTTGTATGTTTGTTCTTGCTTCATTATGATACATGTATGTATATGAATGTTGCATTATTGATTCACACTTGTTGTAAATGAGATAGATGAATGATGGTTACCATGAAATCATGACTTAATTGTATGATCTTGAGGATATACTTGTGATTGTGATTGTGTTGTGTTGAATGGATCGGTTGCCACGTTTCGGCATAACTAACTTGGATCAGTTGTCATGTTCCGACATAATTATGGGATCGGTTGCCACGTTCCGGCATAATCGTTGGATCGGGTACCACGTTTCGATATGCTAACTGTTTGGGTTTGGGTTCCATAAGAGGACCAATGATTTGATATAATTGTGTATCTTGAGAAATGTGAAGTTGTTCATTGTTCGTAGATGTTGATGATATTGTATATGTTCGATATGTGTATGTGCATGTGATTATATTGTTGTATTGACTAATGTATATTACACTTAGTGGGATAGCCGCGTGATCCTACCAGTACATTGTGGTTGTGTACTGATATTGCGCTTGCTCTTATTTTTGTTGAGTACAAGGCATCTTCAAGCGGCTACTGACAGACCTCGCTTAGGAGATCAGTGATCGTTCGAATTCAAGGGTGAGTCAATTCTTCCGGGCTGCCATGGGTTCTCTTTCGTCTATGTCCACCATTTTCGGACTTAGACTATGTTCTAGTTAGTTGATTAGTTCATTAGATTGGGGTTGCATCCCTTCTTGTTTAGATTTGTTGAACTTTAGATGTTTTGGTACATTGACTTTCAAGTTCTAGGCATTACTTCCGCATTGTTAGTTTATTATTGTTAGATTTTTGTTAGAGTTTATGGGAACTCTATTTATTTTCTTAGTATTTAACTTGCTTCCGTAACTTAAATGTCTTAGTTTTGATTTAGTTGCTCAGTTTGAGTTATAGTAGTGGTTCTCCCACCGGAGAGTTAGTGTGGGTACCAATCACGACGGTCTGGGTCGTGACATTTTTGTTTGTGACTTGAATAAATTATTCGATAACTTTTTTAAAATATGTGTGAATTAAAAGAACACGAGTACATATCCACCAAATTAAGAACTAAGAAATAAATAAATGTGTGTTGCACTATGTGCATTAGTGTATATAATACAATAATGCACGCTTACGTTGTTAGTGGCTTGAGTAAATTGTTCGATAAATTAATTAAAGTGTACCCAAATTAACAAAAACAAATAATTGGTGTTGCATTGTGTGCGTGGAATCAAAGATAGATAGAACATCAAATCTTTATTTTATTTTTTTCTATCCTTTTATTTTTAATTCCTTTCTTAAATTGAAATCGAAAGTAGATAGAGACAATTTTATTTCTTTTTTAATAGATCAACTAATTGTGAAAATGACAGATATTGCTTCATGCCAAGCACAACTCAATACAAAACAAAGAAAATCAAATTTAAAGAGAGAAAATAAAGGGAAAGCCATGACCTTTAATTTTTGGACTTTTTCTTTTCCTTTCATTTCTCTCTTTTTAATTTATTTATT
Organism: Solanum piurae; assembly: GCA_029582685.1. Taxonomy (NCBI): domain Eukaryota; kingdom Viridiplantae; phylum Streptophyta; class Magnoliopsida; order Solanales; family Solanaceae; genus Solanum; species Solanum piurae. The sequence goes on from JAJOOO010033234.1 coordinate 6,783, forward strand.
ATGTATTTAGTTAATCAATTCACTTTTTCCCACATCTATTAATTTAGATACATATATATCAGAAACACTAGATACTAGAAATTGACCAAAAATATATGCAGAAACTACATTTTTAAATGTTAGTTCACATGAAAACTTTTTTCTTCATAGTTTTCAATAAATCGTACTCACTCTTGATAAATTTTAAGAACATAAATTATTTAAAAATATATTTAAGAGACTATTTTAAATCTAACCAAACTGAGTTTCTCGAGTTCGTAATATATATATTCTACTGTATTTAACTATTTATATATACCTATATATATATATAATATACCTATATATATATATATATTATTATTTTTTAGTAAATTTAACATCATTATTTATGTCAGCACATAATTTTTCTATCACGCACGTTGTGTAATCATTGTCATCGTGGCAAGATATATAAATTACTCAAATACTTGAGATATTTATTGATTTTGTATTTTGTTACTCAAGAAGTAGTATAAACATATTATTTTCTTGTTTTCAATTTAATTAATTATTTAATTAATATTTAAAATGAAATTAAAAATTAAATATATTAAGTTGGGACTTGGGACGCATCTCCCCACTGGTGCACTGACCCATCAAGTTATGAGTACGTCTTCTAATCAAACATAGCGAGAGTTCAAAGAAATTATCAAATATAATGAGAGTTTTTGAAATTCGCTTTGTATCAACGAACGATAGAAAAGTTTTTGAAATTTGCTCTTAAAGTAAGTTGTTGTATCAGTGATACAAAGCGAATTATTGTATTATTACATATAACGATTTAGAAATAAATGTTTTCAATGACGGAATCAGAATTTTCACTAAAGAGATTCGAAATAGAAAAAATAAACACGCGAAGAGGTCAAAATGAATTCAACATCTACTATACATACGCAAAAAAATATTTTAGCAATGTGTAACAATTTACTTTTTTTTACCAAAGAGGGTTCATATGATTCCTCAACCCTTTTACTACGCCTCTGCCCCTAATTATGTTATTGATACAAAGCAAATTTTAAAAACTCTTACTATATTTGATGATTATCAACTATAATTATATTTGATAATTAGATCTCGAACTATCGAAACTATTCCCTTGAAATAATGCTTACTACAATCCTTTTTAAATCACTCCCGCTCTCTAGATTCATCAATACTTTTTATCATAAAGTGTAAACACATATCTTAGTTTATTTATTTTGTGTCTTGTATTGGCTATTTAGACGCAATGATTACAATCAACCAAGCCATGTGATTCACCAATCGAATAAGAATTGTTATTGCTTTTCATTGCTTATTATTTACTATCCTTTTATAATAACCTTAGTTTTTTGCATTGTAATTTCAATTTTAGTGTATGCATATAATTATTTAGTGAATTTTAGTATTCATAGTCTAGTGCTATATTGTCTTTTCCTATTTTGTTAATTTTATTATTATTATAATTTTTCATATGAAGGACGCAACAATTGGCATCAACAAGACAACAACCTTGGGACATTAATAAATCCCACTCTGCAAAATTTAGTTGTTTAATACGTTTGTTAACTAAATAAATTAAAGGAGAAGGAATAATCACATTTTTAGTCCCTCATTCAATGTTGAACTTAAATTTTGGTCTCCATAGTTTTATATTACTAATATATTTGATCTTCAACTAATTAAAATATTAATTTGCCCTTCATCAACTTGGGAACTCAACATGTAAGAATGGCTAAAGTGATACAAATCTCATTCGAGATCATAGCACCAAACTTATTTAGTGCGAGTTACATCTCTTATGTGATTTGCAAGTTATTACACATGATCAGATATTCAGATTTACTCAGGACGCATCCAAAGAATTCCAAAAAGAAACTTGGAAATTTCCACAAAAATAACACACTCTACTAAACATTTAACTTCTCATATGTTAGTAAACTCTAATTCGATCCCACATTAATCGATGTGAATGCATGTACTTCAGTTGATGCCTTCCTCACCTCTGCACTAATTATCCATGTTATTATTTGGTTTTCATGTACATTAATTATTACATTTAACAAAAAATTCAATACAATTATAGAATTTCAAAAAAAGTTACCAAATTCCTAGAACCCACACCAATAAGTGATAACAGTAGATCTGCCTCTGTTTTTACATGGAGGAATTAAAAAATATATATATGTTTATGAAATATTTCTTGTCAAAATATCACGAGGACTAAAATAAAAATATACTAATAATTAAAGGATAAAAAATGCAATTATCCCAAAGAAAAAATGAACCATGTCAGCAAATATATATAACTAAAGAAAAAGTACATTACAAGACACAAATATACAAAATAAAAATAATTAAAAAAATATAAATATAAATATATATAATAATTTCTGAGTCATGAAAATTAGAAATGAATTTTAGTTCATCATGATAAAAGGGATACTCTTTTTTCTCTCTCCATTATTATCATTTGCTTCCATGAATTCTCTACATTGAATTCAACCAAACAAATTTTAGGGCTTTTTATTTTGCTCTACCTCTCTCAGATCTATTTCTGCAGATCGCGGAATTTCACTTTCTTCATCTCTATCAGGTACTGCAATTTTCATATTCATAATTATCTATAATGTATCTCTGTATAATTCTGCAAATTTTCACTATTTTATGTGTTTTATTTTGTTTTTTATTGATGGATTTATGAGATTTTTAACATGCATTGTGTGTTTAGGACGATTTGAATCCAAATAATTGCATTTATCGATTAAAAAACGAAGTCGTTTTGTTCACGTTTAAGTACGTAAATGTGCTGCTTGCTGCTTTGATTTCGACTTTTCGCCTCCCGGTGAGTTTCTATATCATAGATTTGTTATTCAATTACGATCTACAGTTTTTTTGAGTTTTTTTGTTGTTGTTGTTGGTGTAGTTGCTAAGTTTTGATGATGTGATTTTTTTTGGTGAAATGTTGTTGTTGAAGTGTGTGATAACAGATCGTGAAATTGGCGCCTCAACGCAGATCCCAGCGCCACATGGGTGGCCAGATGCAGCAGAGCAACGGGGCGGCTACTGCTCTGTATGATCAGCAGGGCAATGCCAGCCCTGCTGGTGATGCCGGAGACGCTGTCATGGCGCGATGGCTTCAGTCAGCCGGCTTGCAGCATCTGGCCTCTCCAATGGCTTCTACTGGTGCGGATCACCGCCTCCTACTTATGCAGGTAATATTCCCTTAATGGCCCTTGATAAATTGTTTAATATTGGAATAAGATGGTCCTGAATAGCACATAAGGTATATAAAGGTTTAATATAGTTGATCGGAACTAGTTTGAGACTGAGACGTAGTTGATGTAATAAAAGTTCCCAAGTGTAAAAATGAATATTGCTTACATTTTGTTCAAATGTGGACGTTATAGTTTGAGTACACGCAGTTCAGCACTGCTCAGCATAATTGCTACATTAGCTTAAATTGAATTGTCTCAGCTTTTGCCCACTGTAGTGTCTAAAAGCTCTTCTCAATATTTGGTTTACACTATTTTGGAATTCACAAATAGATGTGACTTGCATGTTGTTTAGTGCTTAGTCTGAATGATTTACCATTCCTGTCGTTGTAAAGTGCTCTGTGCTAAGCTCCACTTGCCTTAGTCAGTCTGATGGCATTTCTGGCTACTGTGAGTCACAACATTGAGGAGTTTTATCTAAGGATCAATATTGATCATTTTGTTTGCCGCACGCCTTCTTTCTTACGCTTCTGGGTCATGGAATTTTATTTTAGCATTATTGTTCTTGTTTGGATGTTGCCATATCGTGTTTGTTAATAATTGTGAAGCTTGGAATTTTATTTGAAGGGATATGGGGCTCAGTCTATGGAAGAGAAACAGAGGCTTTTCAAACTAATGAGAAACCTCAACTTTAACGGTGAATCTGCATCCGATCCATATACTCCTACTGCCGAAAGCTCCGGAGGTATTGGACCATCTGATGGTTTTTACTCTCCGGAATTCAGAGGAGACTTTGGTGCTGGACTTCTGGATCTGCATTCTATGGATGATACAGAGCTCTTATCTGAGGTATGGAAATATTAGTTGGATTCATATTGAGCACATTCATTGCTCCGGTTAGAATGTAGTTTTCCTGGGAACATAGGTTGGACTAGCAATCCTCTAGCTGGCTTACAACTTGATAGCCCTTTCTGCCATCAACCACACTCCATCCCCATCCTGGGGGTAAGAGAGAAAAGGAGCAACAAGACTGGAAAGTAGGTGTACCGAGTATGTTTTAATTTAAAGAATGTAGTTGTTCTCTATTTGGAGTCTCTTTGACCATTCTATGGGAAGCTATCTAATAGTAGCTGAACTATCTCTATCCTCTTCCATGTATAAGATTATCTGGATTACTACGGTCACTTGACACAAGAATCCTAATGATATTGGTTATTCTTAACAGTAAACTGTTTGAAAATTAAAGATCCAGAGATTATTGTGCAAAGATACCATATTGAAGTTAGAGCTTTTCACATACTGGTAGAAGATCTATAAATGTAGTCTTATTAGCGTTGAATCTTATTTATGCAAAGAGTGAAGACCATAAGTGCTGCTTACTTGTTGTCTAGAGGCAATTGCTGTTCAATAATTGTTGCTTTATTTTCTGTATAGCATGTAATTTCAGAACCATTTGATCAGTCACCTTTCATGCCTGCACCGAATGGAGCATTTGATAATGACTTTGATGCCCCGACCCATCGGCAGCAAAAAGCACAACCAGACACTGATGCTGTAGCTGGGTTACCCATAGTTGAAAAGGAAAGCAACACAAGGGAAAACAATGTGGCAAAAATTAAAGTAGTGGTACGTCACTTGTGCATGAGCAATCAATCATGGGCACATTTTATGTTATGATAATGAAACATCATTGAGGCTGCGAAAACCCATAGTTGTTTACATTTTCTGTAAGGTAAAGTGTGAACGTTTGAAATCTCTGATCACCCTATTTTGTGAGCAGCTGATTTAGAAATATTTGTGGTTGTACTAGAAATGAGGTGTCATTTTTTTCTGATTCCTGATAGGTATAAACGAACTGATTCTCATAGCTGTATTTATATTTACCAAGTAATCAAGACATGGAATTTTATAAATACATGATGACATTTACATAAGATAAATGTATATTACCCTATTCATCTTCTGGTATTACGATGCCATGTCATTCCTATAAGAATATTTCTTTTTGAGACTATAAGAGTATTTCATTAAGGATAAAAAGAAAATGATAAAAAAACATATAGTTTTTTTAAAATTCGTTTGCCACCGAGTTTCAATCATTGCACTACTTGGGGGGTGGGGGGTATCAAAAGGAAAGAGTGACATGTGAAATGAAACAAAGGGAGTAATTATCTTGGAAAATCTTAGGTATGAAGATCCTCATGGGTTATTAAATCATGTGGAGTGTCAATTTAGTTGCCTATAACACTTGAAACAAGTTGTCACTTGCTTCAAGATTGGTGAGAAGTGAGAACTATATAACTCAATGGCCTACTTCCTATGCATAATTTTGAGGTCTCTAAGGCCTGTATTTACTTTTCTAGTTTCGCTGGGCCTTGGTAATTTTGGAGAACAGGGTAATCCATGTGCAACTTGAAATAATAGTACTTACAGATATTTGATAATTCAGCTGCATGACTCTTATGTTGACATTTGTAGGTATTATATTATTATCTTCAATCCTCTTAAGCTTCCACATCGGTTTAAGTTATAGAGTAAATTAGCCTTCGAAGTTTATAGATATATGTTGTTTGGGGATGATAGCAAATTCCAATGTTTTCCAGTTTTATGGCGTAATTGGTAGTGTTTGGAAAATCGCATTGTAATCATATTTTTTTAGTTTCCCTTCCATGTTACTGTGTTGATTAAGTTTTTATCTGTTTGTACTATAAAAATATTTTGTTACTATTTTTTGTTTGATCTTTGTTTGACCCCTTTCTATGTGTCTCATATGGCAGTGCTGCCAGTGCAGTTGATATATTGAGTTACTTCCCGTTTAATATTCCTAAGATTGATCATGATGTTTGTCCAGGTGCGCAAAAGACCGTTAAACAAGAAAGAAATTTCTCGGAAGGAGGATGACATTGTCACTGTATCTGACAATGCTTCTCTTTCTGTCCATGAACCCAAATTAAAGGTTTGGAATCCATTGATTCTGATTTATGAATCAGCCTAAGTTTGAGACTAACTATGGTTTGTTTCATTATTGAAGGTGGACTTGACTGCTTATGTGGAGAAGCATGAGTTCTGTTTTGATGCTGTTCTAGATGAGTACATAACAAATGATGAGGTATTACTTTGTCACTTTTTAATAGAAGTTAATCGCATAGACGAATTTTATGTTTGTCCAAACAACAATTTTGAAAATGATACAGACTGCCTTCAATCTTTTTCTTCTTTTTTTCTCCATAATTGATGATTTATTGTCATGCCTAAATGCAAATAATTCGATATCTAGGATCAACCTTTTAGGAGAATGGCATGAATATGATAGATGAAGATGTATCACAGAGAATTAAACTATGATGTTAAAAATGGGGAGTGCTTGCTCTGTGATAAGACGATACCTAGAAAGACAATCGTGAGATGAGCAATGTTATTTGAGAGTGAATTTGGCCTCTAAGATGAAACATATCCACAACATTTGTGTTGTATTACCCTTCGGGGTGGCCCAGTGGTTTGGGCTTGGGACTTCCATGTTGGAGGTCTCAAGTTCGATACCCCTTGCCAGTGAAAGCAAGGGGTTTGCCTTCTGGGTCGAGCTCGTCACACCGGGCTTGCCTAGTGTGGGTTACCTCTCCTATGTGGTTTGCGAGCTATTGCATAGGAGCGGGGGTTTTACCTTGTGCGCACCCAAAGGGTAGCGACTGCGGGTTTCCCTTGTCATAAAAAAAAACATTTGTGTTGTATGTACGAGATTGAAACATGATTAGAAGTAGTTACATTAGACAGAGTGCAAGTAACACATATAGAGGAAAAATGAAAGAGGGTCACTTGAGATGGTTTAGCAATGTATTAAATGAACCTCCTAGTGCATATGTCAATAGGTGTGATGCTACGATGACAAGAGTTCTAAAAAGGAATAAGGTAACCTAAAAATTATATGGATGGAAGTTATTGTAATAACCTACAATCTCTCATAATCAATAGTTCAATACAGACTTAGCTAATAATGTAACATAATGAAAGAAAACGATCATATAAGAGATGCCAATCAGTAAGATAAAACCTTAATGCTTTTTTGTTACACTTCCATTAGGTCTTTATTCTTTATTTAGTCTAATTTGGTTAGCTATTTGTATGTCAATGTGAACCCCTAATTTGCTTAAGGAAACAAATAGTTTACTGGAATTGGAAAGAATGGGATTGAATAGAACAAAATGGATTTAGAGGATTTATATAACCGACCCAGCTTAGATGAAGAGATTTTAGGGAGTATCAAATTATGTGCTATGGAAAAGGCACCTGGTCAGATGGATTTCCTATGAGCCTTTTTCTCTCTTTTTGAGTTCTGTTGAAGGAAGACATCATTAGTTCACACTTATCAAACCTTTGAAAGGAGCTTCAATGCCACCTTTATAGCTCTAATTCCTAAGAAAGTTGGTGCTTCTGAATTGAAGGACTATAGACCAATCAGTTTGATTGGGGGGGGGGGGTTACAAGATTCTTGCTAAGATACTGACAGAAATACTGAAAAAAGGTGGTTCACAAGCTGGTGAACAAACATCAAATGACCTTCATAAAAGGGAGAGAAATTATGTATTCAGCTCTAATAGCTAGTGAGTGTATAGACTCAAGGTTGAAGGGAGAAGAGATGGTATGTGCAAACTAGACATAGAGAAAGCCTATGATCATGTAAATTGGAATATTTTGTTGAGCATCCTTAGGCAAATGAGCTTTGTGAGCAAATGGTTATACTGGATTGTTTTATGCATTAAAACTGTGAGGTTCTCTGTTTTTATAAATGGAGAACCATGTGGTCTTATATGCTTCTATTCAAATTTTATGCTCAAACATTATCTTTCCTCATGCACTTCACAGGTTTATCGTGCCACAGTGGAGCCAATAATTCCTACCATCTTTCAGCGCACAAAAGCAACATGTTTTGCTTATGGCCAGACAGGTTTGACATATTTTCTTTGCGTGTTTAATTTATTTTCTCAGTACAAGCCACTCATTTATTTTCTCACATTTAGCTCATTAAATACTTTTTATATGTACTTTGGTGTTTGTACTTTAGGTCATTTAAATTCCACTGAATTTTTAGAAGGGTCCCATAATTTTGAAATATCTTCCATTGGAATGTGAGGATGTCAAATGTTCAATTTACCCTTCTAAGAATTTCCCTTTAAAGTTCAGCAAGTATATATTCATGCATGACTTACAAGAGTAGAAGAAAGTTACATCCTCTTAGGCACAAGTAGTTGAGCATCTACTGACTTCATTGATATCTCAAGGCGAATATTAATTTGAACATTGAATTTTAAATTCACAATTTTGTTGATGCTATTGGTAGCAAATGAAGTCTGCTTCCAATTTTCTTTACCTGAATCTGAGATCACCTTCAGAAAAAATATATCAAAATTTGAGATTATCTGGTTTTCGAGTTTCCAGTTCCTTGCTTTCAGGTTGAAGTGTGCATGTTTCTGAACCCTTAAATATGTGACTTTTACTACCAGAAAAAGAGAGATTGTTTAGGATCCACACTTGTTGGACCAGAATGCTTATAAACAGCATTAATCTAGTCGAGGTTAGATTATTTTATTCATCTTTTCGTTCTGGACTTGAACGATTTGTCACACTCATTCTTCATATTTTTGCTTTTAGATGTTTGAAATTATAAAAGTACATTATGATTTTCTGCCCTACATCTTTCTCGCATGGTCAGGAGGGAGTTACATGTTTTACTGTACACGCGATTGTATGAATTTTTCACCGTCTTTGGTTTAAAATTTCTCGTTCTTATCACTGCTAGTTTCTTTGTATTGTTGGCCGTTGCTATTGTGGCAGCTCCTCAATCGGTTATTTCAGAAGTGATGTTTTTTTCTTTCTTTCTTTATGGTTCAGGTAGTGGTAAGACATACACAATGCAACCATTGCCTCTCAGAGCTGCAGAGGATCTTGTTAGATTATTGCATCAGCCAATTTATCGCAATCAGAGGTTCAAGTTGTGGCTCAGCTTTTTTGAAATATATGGTGGGAAACTGTTCGATCTTCTCAGTGAAAGAAAGTTAGTATTCTTACTTGCTTTGAAAAGCTTTCATTTGAATGTCTATAGATAATTTAAATGGGGTATATTTTCTCTTTTCAAGTACGTTGTTGCATAACACAAAAATGAGAATGGGCAATATTGAGTCTCTGAATGGGTCTCCAACATTCATTCTGTGGTGGTATCTAATCTTGTAGAAAATTTTCCACAAAAGATGAAGGAAGATAAAAGCAGAGAGGAAGACACTTGAAGGCCTATGTGTCCTAAAGGATTGATGACAAAAAACATGTCAATCCAGTGGTCGAGTGTGTTGTCTTGGTTGTCCAATTGCTTCTTTTTTTAAAAAAATAATTAATTTTGTTAATTAACAGTACAAAGGGGGTATTAATAGAGTTCAAAAGTCCCTGGCTGACTCCCCCAACGAGTTAACGTGAGTCAAAAAAATTCTATGATTTTATCAAAGCTATTTACAATGTTTCTACCCAAAGTTTAATGGTCAAAATGCATTTAAGATCTACTTAAGAAATAGTCCTCTTTTTGCTACAAAAGTTCTACAGTTCCTCTCTACCCATACAGTCCATAATATGCATAAAGGAATGATTTCTTAATCTTGTCTTCGTCTCTTCTCCAGTCTCCACTATCTGTCAAAAAAATTCTATGATTTTATCAAAGCTATTTACAATGTTTCTACCCAAAGTTTAATGGTCAAAATGCATTTAAGATCTACTTAAGAAATAGTCCTCTTTTTGCTACAAAAGTTCTACAGTTCCTCTCTACCCATACAGTCCATAATATGCATAAAGGAATGATTTCTTAATCTTGTCTTCGTCTCTTCTCCAGTCTCCACTATCTGTCAAAAAAATTCTATGATTTTATCAAAGCTATTTACAATGTTTCTACCCAAAGTTTAATGGTCAAAATGCATTTAAGATCTACTTAAGAAATAGTCCTCTTTTTGCTACAAAAGTTCTACAGTTCCTCTCTACCCATACAGTCCATAATATGCATAAAGGAATGATTTCTTAATCTTGTCTTCGTCTCTTCTCCAGTCTCCACTATCTGTCAAAAAAATTCTATGATTTTATCAAAGCTATTTACAATGTTTCTACCCAAAGTTTAATGGTCAAAATGCATTTAAGATCTACTTAAGAAATAGTCC
>JAJOOO010033235.1:0-14913 GCA_029582685.1 Solanum piurae
TTTTTTTTTTTTTTTTTGATAGAGAAAATAGCTAAATGCCTCCCTAACCAATTAGTCAATTCTCAACTACACACTTATACTTCACGGGGGTCCTATTACCCCCTGAACTTTTTAATTTTGATATTTTATGACCCTTAAACGCTGACCTGTCCAAGAAGGTGAATACACCTCTTGTAGGTGCGTAAGGGTTCAACAAAAAAACATAAAATGACTAAAACTGAACTAAATAGTCCATGTGGCAGTCTCTCATTGGAGATTATATAATTCATTCATTTTTTTTATTCTTTCCCTTTCATTATATCAGAAAATTGTTATACCCATTTCATGATTTCTTCAAGTTTTTCTCAAAGTCTTTCAATGGTGGTCTTCTAAATTTCATCTCTAGGAGCTCCGAATCAGTTTGTAGCTACTAATTTATGCTTAGTTAATCATAATCAACCATTTTTAGCAACAACAATCACCTAACTCATAAGAAATTTTCATATATAAAGCTCAAAAATGGAGTAGTTCAAGTTTTTTCGTAAACCCCTCATAATTTCAGCAAAAAAATAAAAATAAAAAGAAGTCAAACCACAATGAACCGACAATGGTGAATTTGAAATTTCACTTTCTAGTTTCATTCTTACCAAAAAAAATAAAAATCACTTCCACATTTGTGAATACTTATCTGTGAATTTTTGTTTCTATTTGAAGGCATTTTATGTAAATTTCAATTTCCAGATTTGATAAAAATAGAAACTTTACATAACAGGGGATTATTAAATTATTATTTTGATTAGGTTTATAATTTATAGGGAAAAAAAGAAAAAAGTTTAAAAAAAAAATGAATGTACAGTGATTCATCGCGTGTGCTGCACTGCTTTGACATAAAACTGGTATGACATTTTAGAGAGGTGATTATTTCATATTTAAATAGTTTAGGGGGGGTAATAGGACCCCGTATAAAATAAGTGTGTAGTTGAGAATTGGGTAAAAGATTGAGGGGGCTTTTGGCTATTTTCTCTTTTTTTTTTATTTACTTTGGTTTGGTTATACAAATTGATTTGTCCAGTTTCGAAATGTAAACTAGTAACTATTTTCATTTCAATTTTAAGGCAAACATAACCAAAAGTAACAAGATATTAAAATTACAGAGCAATAACCCCAAAAAATAACAACATAAATTTGCAATCATAATAATATATGAGACACAATAGATCCAACCGTCTAAGAAATATCAAAGGGGAGTGGATATGGGCATTCAGAGTAATATTTTTTAGAAGTGTATACACAATTTATTTTTACAATTGATTTGATTTATAATATATCCAATCATATTCATATCGAAAGTCTTACCATTTTAATCGATTCGGAAATTCAGGCAGAACCGATTTGTGCACAGGCCTACTCTTTTTCATCAAATAGTTTCCACTAAAAATGAAAGGCCTATGGACTATTTACATTTTACACTAAGGTGGATATTTGGCTAACAAGTAACCTAAATACCCCAAAAACTAACCATAAAGATTGCATGTGTAACCCAAATTGCGAGAATAACCCAAATTACAAAGATAACCAACCACGACCAAATTACAAAAGTAGCCTAACGTTCTTGATAGCCATTTCTTGGAGGAACAATATTATCATGAGGATGCACTACATAGGATCAATATTAACTAAACCCCAACAAATCTAAAAACGTAACAGTAGAATAAATAAGCTCATAAGTATACAATGTTACAAAAGGAAATTAATCAAATTTCACATAATGGTGCAAGCATGAGGATTATCATCACTAAAAAGAGAAGCAACTGCTTCATCTGATGCTACTGCTACTGAATAAACTGATGGAGTGTGAAAAAATGTATGAACACTAGGGGATGCAACGTTTCGAGATGTATCGTAGTAATGGCTTATGATGTGATTAGGGTACTGATAAAATGAAGCAAAATGTGAGTAACCAACTGGATATGGCCATGGCTCTGCTGCTTTTCCTGTTCGTTTTATCGCCTTTAACACTTTCTTCTCCTCTAATCCGTAACCTCTTGCTGTAACTTTCTGCGTCTCCATATCAATGTCTATTGTTTCTACTCCTGATGAAATATAGTATGTTGTACACCATGTTTTCATTGAATATATGTTTACTCGTAACTATCAGATAAATTAATTAACCAAATGGGGAGGAATAATTACCTAGTGTATTTTTGTTAGTAATGGGATTTGTTCAAATTATGTAATTCAACTTATAAAAGTTCAATTTCTAATGGAAAGTTGGGCCAGACCAAGTAATTGTTCTAACCAATGGGTACTTGTATTGGTTTCTAATACTCTGTTTTAATTTATTTGTTCTGTTTTTCGTTTTAATCAGTTTCAAGAAGAATACTTCATTATTTTTTAGAACTATTTAATTTTAATTTTTCACTTAACATATTTAAGATCGTAAAATCAAAAAACATTTTGATACATTCTACACACATCTATGAATTAATATTACAAAATACAAAAAAACTTCTTTATTTTCTTATATTTCATGTCAAATCAAAATAAAACCGAGTTAATAGTAATTAATGTTGCACAGGTTAGGAGGGGTTTATAGTAATGGTGCTCTGTTCGTAACACTAAATGAACAAGGGTCAAGGGTAAAATTCAAGACTCTGTGATGCAAAGAGTTAAACACAATCTATTCCACCCTCCTCGTACTCAACTTATGAAATTATACTGAATATGTTAGTCCTCCTCGTACTTCACTTGTAAAATTAAATATTGTTGTTGTTCTAGTGATACACAGAGAAAGAAAAATGTTTTTTTGGTCATGTTAGTGAGCAATGTAACTGACCTTTAAGCTTGAAAAGAGCTTTTCTTAGCTTGGAAGCACATCCTTCACAATCCAAGTTTGGAACTCTTACCTCCACCATAATCTGCAACATGTATAAGATATGATAATAATATTATTTTCATTTACAAAATGTTATATATATTCATAGAAGAGAGGAGAAAAAAAGACTTACAGACATGTTTGATGGAACAAATTTGTTGTTAATTCAATTTCTAAGGCTTTTGAGAAAGAGAGACCTTAATTATAGTCAGTCAACGGAACTATGGCTCTCCTTAAATTTGTTTCAACTAGGACTACCTAGTTAAGTTCTCATCTTTAATATACTACTCCCTCCCACCTGTTACCTGTACCTACCAATATAAGTGTTAAGTGAGAGTCGACAAGTTCTAAATTTAATATTTGTACATAACTTATAATCAGACTTCTAGCTCCGTTTCTAGTGACATCTAATAGAGATAAAATAGAGATGGTGTCGTTGAATAATTGTCAAATAAGGAATAATGATATTCTTTTTGAAACAGACCAATAAAAAGATTAGTCATATATTTTCTCTTTTCAGTTTTACTTGTTATTTTTGTATCTGTGCATTAAGAAAATAATTATTGACATGATATTTTACCATATTACTCCTTGTTGAATATTGAGTCTTGAAAAATAATTTAAAGAATAATTAACTAATATTAAAAGTAAAACATGAACAAAGATAACTGTCTTTTCTTGATACGTAAAAATAATTACAAATAAGAAAGAGTAAATTGTGACGGAAAGAACAACATCAATGAACAATACTTCATATTTTCTTATTAAAGTGACACTTATTTTAGATCGATCACAGAAGTAATTGTATTTATGAAGGTAGCTAGGTTGGACAGAGGTACTAATTACTGCTCCCTTCATCAAAACATAGCATTGGTTTTTGAAATTTGAGGCGTGGACGTTGGCGTGATGATCACCTTTTCCCCCCACCACCCCAATGGCCCAATAACCCAAAATACCTTTCTCTCAAACACTACACACAAACAAACTGAATCTGCCTCAGCTTTATTTTTATTTTTTTTCTATAAAAAGTTATCAAGACAAACATACTATAATATCATCATATGTAGCCAATTATGTTGACAACTGGACCAAGTGTGCCAAAACAAAGTTTTTGTATGCTTTCATGCAAGTCTTGTACAAATATCCTAGCTAGAGCTACGTGTAATTAATTCTTTCTTGTGTTCACTATATATATATATATGGAATGATGAATTATGATAAGGTATAATTGTTGGAATAGTTTTCAAAGGTCATGCATAATCAAATAATGTGATAATGAAATTAAACCTAGGATTTAACTCATATGTGACAGTATAAACTATTTTCATATTATCTAGTCTAGTGACTAGTATATGCCTTAATTTGTTGTACCACGTGACTTGGATCACTAGTTATTTTTCTCTGTTCTAATTTATGTGATATAGTTTGATTCGATACAAAATTTAAGAAAGAAAGACTGAGTTTTGAAGCTTGTGGTATTAATAACTCATAGATATGTTCGAATGAATATAAATAATTTCAATAAGAGTAAAATTGACTTAAAGTTAAATTGCAACTAAATATAAAAACATGTAAAAAAAAAAATTGGGACAGACTAAAAAGGAGAAGTGAGTTAGCTAAATTGAGATTGAGAGTACTAATTAGTCTCTATGTTATGTATGGTCATAAGTCGTAATTATCATTTAACGTGACTTAATTTTGTGCAAATTTTCTTGCATTATAAATGTATGACGTACTTACAATAGTGGTGAGCTTTTGACTCAACCTCTGATTAATCATTAAAAAATCTATTACATTTATATAAATATAAATTTTTAAACCAAGTAAACAAGATTATCAATGAATTTAATGACATTTCAAATCTATAAAATTTAAATTCTCAATCCCGATTACGGTAAGAGTTAAATTCTTGGTGGTAAGATATGGACTATATATGTGTTAGAGAATATTCTTACAAAAGGCTGCAAAAATAATTAGAAAATGACGTAAAGAAAACAGTTTTTTTCCAAATAGAAAATCATATAGTACTCTCTCAGCCTCTTTTACTATTCTAGTGAACTATTTTCATCTTGACAAAGATGAGAATGCTCATAACACGAAAGCTTTATTTGGTAGCAAAATGATGATGGTGGAGTTCAATAATAAATAATGATGGTGGCTGCCAATAGCATATCAAACACAATTAATATGTAGCACATTTTCTCATTACCATTTCAAATTTTCAAACACCTCTATTGCCACAGCGTCCAAGTAATTATTAGCATTTACTCCCAGTTCAATAATAGTTGTCCACTATTATTTAATACAAAGATTAAGATTTATTAAATGATAGAGATATTTTACCAAATCACCCTTATTAAATATAAGTCATCTAAACGTTAAAAATTGAATAGTATAATTAATAGCAAGGGTAAAATAGACATAACGTGATAAATTATTCATTGATTTTATAAACTGGACACATATTGTTAGATATCTCAAAAATAATATAGTTGACAAGTAAAGATGGACGGAGAGAGTAATTTATTTGTCTTAGTTTTAAAATTATTTCAATATTGTAACTTAATATTATTTTTTACTTCCTCCGTTTCACAAAGAATGGTCTAGTTTGACTTGGCACGTAGTTTAAAAAAATAAAGAAGACTTTTGAATCCCGTGGTCCTAAATTAAAGTTATGTTGAATGTACAAAATTATCCTTTAATCTTGTGGCATTAAACATGCCACGTGGAAAACTGAAATTAAAATGTTACCAAAAAAAGAAAAAGGTCATTCTTTTTGAAATGGACTAAAAAGGAAATGAGATTATTTTTTTTGAAACAGAGGGAATATGTAATTTTTTCCCCTATGTTCGATTGGAATAGAAGGAATAGTACTGAGAAGACTGAAGAGTAAAACTTAATAGTGAGTGTTAGCGTATATATGTATTTTAATATTAAAATTATAATATTAAAGTGTATGATATATTATTGGACATAAAGCGGAGAAATTGATGTATTATTCCTTGTAACTACTACGGTTTGTTCTCCTTATTATATCCTACTAATTATCTCACTACGCATCAAATCATCCACTGTCTCTATGTTTACAATGTAGAAGAAATACTAAACCTATATAAATGATGTTTTCTTTTTCTGTGTTGTATAGATGAGATGCATAAGAAGTATTGTGCCGTAGATGAATAAACAGTGAATTGTCTTTATAATTTGAGGTTGATATAGTGAATTAGAGAGTGGAGAAAAAAATATTCTAAACCCCCAACTAATTATTCACTATACAAAAAAAAGTAGTATATAAGGAATGTGTTCTTTTGATGGACTTTAGACTCTTCAACTAATTTTGAGTTATACAATGTTGTCAAATTATGGTATTTGCAAGGGACAAGTCAAGAGTTATATATATTGATGGATCAATGAAGATTATACTGTATCAAATTTGAATCTTCTTAAAATATATGTAGAAAACTGCAATGAACATAATATATGTAGTTGAGAGGAGGGCCCCAAGGCTCCGCACAACTGAGGAGCATATATATTGTTTTTATGTATATAACTGAACAACCTAGTGGCTCTAAGTAATTGATCACGCAAGGCTCTTGTATTTGTATTTGAGCACACAAGGCTAACTTAAGTATTTGTATCTGGGCACATAAGGCTCATGTATCTATATATATTAGCACACAGTACTCAATACATATGTATATGAGTTTACAAGACTCTTGTATTTGTATCTGAGCACACAAATCTCCAAGTGTCTGAAGAACTCACAACAGCCTCAAAATCAATAACAAAGATAAGCAAAAGCAAGTGACTAAGCTATCAATGGCCCATTAGCTCAGTTGGTTAGAGCGTCGTGCCGCAGGTTCGAGACCTGCATGGGCCAGATCTATAATTACTTTTTTTTTTTTTAAAAAAAAAACAAAGTGACCAAGTTGTAAGCTATCTATCTATATGAGCAATTCTACGTCAGCCTTATTTTGCTGTCAATCTTGAAATGCAACCCAAAACCTTACCACGCAACCAAATTGCTTGTGTCAGTATACCAACGAACCTAACCATCAAATTGACAGGGCAAACTATACTACAACAATAGACTCAGTACTATAACTTTTGTTAATTAAGGACTTAAACTAGAAATATCAACATCAATGGAGAATTTATGATATATGTTTTTTTTTGTCTAAGGACATAAAGTGGAAGTGAGACAAATGACGAAAATCATATATTTGTAAGCCTCTACAGACTTAGGGCACATCTCACGTACCTGCTTGTATAATCTCACAAAAATGTGAATATCTCTCTATTCTATTTGATAGGTATTCAAACCTCTAACTCTTTATAATTGAGAAAAAAGTTTCAAGACATTTGATCTAAATTTTATGAAAGTAATTTGCGATAAATTTTACCGATTTTTGTTTCACAACATTGTTTGACTTCAAAAATTAACGTGCGGTCTTTGAGAGATTTACATATTCTTATTATACCAAACCCTCAAAGTCTTATCATAAAAATAAACGAGTGGGTTGTTATAATTTCATAGTTATTGGGAGAAGCAAATTTTGCACCTAAATATTTTTTTATATTTCTCCACTGCATTTAATTAAAAACATTAAGAGAAGAAACAAAATGTAAAAGAATAAATAACGTTTGGGTGCTGAAGTCCCTAAAAAGATGGGCTTCCCCATAAATTAAGGTAAAAGCCCATTCAAATCTCTGGTCTAAGAGTAAGCCCAGTCAATTGACTCGGTCACTCACACTTTGTAATTTACTTCTCTACAACAAAAACAAAATTAGTTTTAACAAAATACTGTTTTTCTTTTCCCATTTTCAATTGCATGGCTCCAAGTATTCAAGCTCTCTTTTACACAACAATAAAATAAAGAAAGAAAAACAGGTGCAGAATTTCTTCCTTTATGTAACTTTTTAAAAGTTTGATATTTAAATTTTTGAAATAAGATATGTCCTCTGCAACTTATATTACTCGCACTCTTCAAAAATGTCAAATTGTTTGTCATATTCTTTAAAAAATAATGTATTTTTTGAGAAAAATGGTATATCAAAAGTGAAGAATCTATGCAAACAACCGTGAAAAAGACTAGTGACAATGCACTACTATAGTTATATAAGTTCATGAGAAAAAAAACTTTTCTCAAGGTGGAATTGTGCATGTTATCTGACAAATTTTGTACTATTAACAAGTATTTTGCTTTTCCCGTTTAAACGGGCGATATGGTTATGAAGAAATGAAATTCATATATCTGACTCCAACTTGTTTTAGACTGATGCGTAGCAATGATTATTATTGTTGTTGTTGGTTTAATCTGAAATGTTGATTTAATATCAGGGAATTTGAGGAGGCAGAAGGAAACTCATGGAAATTGGATATCAAAGGGTTGGGAATCAAAGGAGATCAATAGAGTCATTTTGGCTTCCATTTTACATTAACAAACCCTTTGCTAAATACTTTCTTCTTTTCTTCATTTTCCTCCTTGTACTTGGTTCATACTTGTGGACAACCCTGCTCGACACAACCTCAAACGTAAGTTCCTTTAATTTACATTAGTAATTGCTCATATGTTAGTTGAGCGTCTTTTAGAAACAATCTCTCTACCACCACGAGATACTGGCGTATGTTGTTGTAATTGTTACTATGTGTTATTGAGATATTACAAATTCTCAAATTTCACCATTTAATTGTCCCTTAATGAGTTGTTACAACTCCAAAATCAACATTAAAATTGTATTAGCTTGTAACTTTAATTGAAATAGTTTCTCGCGTACACTCTACCCTTCTCAAACCTCACATGTTGTAGTAGTAATAGCTTGTAACATTAATTGTAGACTCTGTTTCCCAATAGAGGCTGAATTTTTGTTGTGGTTTTTCGATATGTTCTAGGTATTGCAAAGTAGAAGAGGGAAATTTCTACTTAATTGTTCATCTGGTAACAACACAAGAACATGTCCAGTAAATTACTACCCAGCAGATTACAAATTCGTTAACGACAACCCTTCATCGTCTTCTCCAAACTGTCCACATTACTTTCATTGGATACACGAAGATTTAAAACCATGGAGGAAAACAGGTATAACTGAAGAAATGGTGGAGAGGGCTAACAGGACAGCCAATTTTAGACTTGTAGTTTTGAATGGAAGGGCTTATGTAGAAACATATGAAAAGGGGTTTCAAACTAGAGATGTTTTTACATTATGGGGAATTCTTCAGTTGTTAAGAAGGTACCCTGGAAAAATTCCTGATCTTGATATGATGTTCGATTGTGTCGATTGGCCTGTTGTTAGATCAAGTGATTTTGCTGGGGAAAATGCTGTTGCTCCACCCCCTTTGTTTCGATATTGTGGGGATAACGAAACGTTGGATATTGTTTTTCCTGATTGGTCTTTTTGGGGATGGTAAGGATACAAATTACACTTTTTTAACTTTTGTGTAGTTCAGAACTATGTTGCTCGGACACTTTGAAAATGTTGATACACTCATGTTCACTAAGACAATATTTTTGAAGAGTTCGAGCAACATAGGTTCAGAATATTGATTTATGAGACGTTTCATAATGCATGCATAAGTTGTTAGTTTGATTGATTTGGTAGGGCTGAAATCAATATAAAGCCATGGCAAGACTTGTTGAAAGATCTTGACAAAGGGAATAAGATGCAGAGATGGCAGAATAGGGAGCCATATGCTTACTGGAAAGGCAATCCGGAAGTTGCTGAGAAGAGAATGGAGCTCGTTAAGTGCAATGTGACTGAAAATCAAGAATCGAATGCTCGCATTTATGTCCAGGTGAACTTCCACACTCTCCCCCTTCCTTCCGTCAATATTGTCATTTATCTGAAAACTCTATAAGCGTGTCATCAAGTTAGGTTAGACTAACTTCAAAACTAGATGTCCTTTCATTAGGACAAAAGGAATAAATCTTACTAGAAAGAATCTTAGACGACTTCTGGATGCATCCTTTACTTTGTTGTTCATAGTAGTAGCTTGCAAAGTGGGAGAATGAGGACTGTTTCGACATTATAAATCCCATGTAACTAGAATGAGAACCAATAAGGGTGAGTCCGGGCTAGTGAAAGATTGTTCTGTGTGGGATGAAAAAGAGAAAAGTCTCACTTAATTCTGTTGAAGAAAATTTTACTGGTGTAAAATCAAATGTCAAAGAGACTCATCATAAGTATGAACTCTGGTCTCGCGAAGGTTTAAAAATTAACGGACACATTTGGTGCTGTTTACAGGATTGGAAAGAAGAGATAAAGCAAGGATTCAAGCATTCCGACTTAGGAAATCAATGTCACCATAGGTATATCCAAAACCAAATTTCATTGTCATCTATATATCTATTATCCTCGGCCATTCCACACGCTGCCTAGCAGAGACGTAAATTTAATACTTACCAATTGCTTGCAGATACAAAATATACATTGAAGGATCTGCTTGGTCTGTTAGTGAGAAATATATTCTTGCTTGTGACTCAGTTTCTTTGCTAGTAACACCTCACTACTATGATTTCTTCTCAAGAAGTTTGTTGCCACTAGTCCACTATTGGCCCATAAACGAAGATGACAAGTGTGGATCCATCAAATTTGCAGTTGATTGGGGCAATAAGTACAAGAAAAAGGTACTTCCTCCGTCCCAATTTATGTAACATAGTTTGCTTTGGCACAAATCGTAAGAAGGAAAGAAAGACTTTTGAAACTTGTAGTCTAAATAAATCAAGAGATGTTTGTATGACTATAAATCATTTTGTTAAGGGTAAAATAATCATTTTAAAACTAAATTGTCATTGTTGTTGTGACTGAGTAAAAAAGAAAGCGAGTCGTATCAATTAGGACAAAGAGAGTCACAAACTATTATCTTATAACAACTAAGTGGTATCAATAATACAGTCAAATCTCTCTATAACAACGTCGTTTGCTATTATAGCAAAATGTTATAGAGTACATAAAGTATAACATAACATGGGAAATTCGACTTTTATTATGAAATATTGTTATAGAGAGGTCTGACTGTCCTGGTGACTTTTCTCAGGTACAAAGAATTGGTCGAAAAGCAAGCGATTTTATTCAAGAGGATTTGAGGATGGAGTATGTATATGATTACATGTTTCATCTATTAAATGAATATGCTAAGCTGCTTAAATACAAGCCTAGAGTGCCTAAAAATGCAACTGAACTCTGCTCAGAGATGATGGCATGTCCAGCTGAAGGTACTGAAAAGAAGTTAATGATGGAATCAATGGTGAATTGGCCAATTGATGAGAGTCCATGCAAAATGCCAATACCTTTTAATAAATTGACTCTTGATTCATATCATAAAAGAAAACAAAATTCAATAAAAGAGGTTCGTACATTGGAGAGAGATTACTTGAGGGAGCAAAGAGTGAAAACTAAGATATTAGGTTAGTGTTAAATTTTGACTTTTGTACTAATACTTTTAGGTGATTTTGTAATGTCATGAAAGAAATTTTCTATGCCACGAGCACGAGCGGAGGTACAATCGAAGGTATGAATTCGGATAGATTCAGTAACTTTTACTTGATTTTCGTGAGAAGATGAATATAATTTTATTCGATATATAAGAAGAGGGAAACTATTTTTATTGTGTTCCCGAAAATGTTATTTTTGTATTAGATATACATAAATATTTCATTGCAAACTTAGTAACTAAAACTAGTACTACCTTTGGTCCTATATTATATGGTGATTTTAGCTTAGACACACTCGATAAAAAATACATTCCCTCCTAAAAATAAGAGGGGTTTTCTCTAAATTGTCCTTAATTAAATAATACGTAACTTAATATAATTTAATGGTTATGTATAATCTACTTATTTAATAAGGGTAAATTTGAATATGATTAATACATTCTCGATTACGTAAAAGAATTCATTTTTTTTAGACTAAAGGGCTGGATAATTTGACTTATCTGTCCCTAATTACCAATCCACATTTTCTTTTTTAGTTGTCTCTAATTACTTGTCCATTTTGACAAATCAAGAAAGAACAATTTTTTTTTACCTATTATACCCTCAATTAATTACTTTGAAAAAGGTAGAAATTTTGAAAATCTTAAGTTTTTAATTCATCTACTTCATAATTAATAGAGGTAAAATGGTAAATTTATTATGTCAATTATTGTTTTCATAATAGGTGTGTCAATTCAAAAGTGGACAAGTAATTAGGGACATATAAAGTAACTTTTAAGTGCTTTTAAAGTGTTTGGATAGTTGAAAATGTGTTTTACTTCCTCTATTCCATATTAAGTGAATTTTTGAAGTTTTTATATTGTTACATATTTATTAGATAACTATATATATACAATTAAATCTTATGCATATTTGGTAATACATTAAACTTTTTACTAATATTATAGTACCTTAATTACAAGTAAGAGCTATAATTAGTATTATATTTAATTTTAGAGAATAACTTCTAATTGATGAGATAATTTTTTTTTCATCCGCTAAGAAGTTAAAAATGAGTCAAATGAGTTTTATATAATGGATTAATTATACTTTGTGTAAAAATGGATCATAAAAAATATGGCATGTAATATTTTTATAAAAGAAATTCACTTTCTTGTTAAATTTTATTTATTGAAAACACGAACATAATTTGATCATTAAGTTGTCCAAAAAATATTATAAAATATTTAATAAATTGAATGATCATTCGAGGAATTGACTCCCTAAAGCAAATAGTGCGGAGAAGAATATAAGAGTATCATAAAAGAAGGAGTAAGCTGGTTTTTTTAGTCTCATATGAAGTTATTTATGGAAATGTAAAAAGTCAACTACATACGTAAAAATAAAAAAGTCTGAGTAAATAAAAAAGAAAGAAATTTTTTTTTAAGTTATTCAAGCACTTATTTGTCATGTCGTCGTGAGATACCAATGAGAAACGTTTTGTCAAGTTCTAATATCTATATTTGATTACTAACTAAGATAAGTGATTTTTATCAGATATCTTTAATTTAGCTCTCTATTCTGTAAGTTTTTATTTGTTGATTACTTATATAGTCCGCAACAAATTTTTTTCAAACTAATTTTGAGTGACTATTTTACGAAACATGTAAAATTTAAAAAAGTTATTTACATATTTAGGCTTAAGCCTATTTTATTTTAGTTGGGTCTGTGCCTAGGAGGAACAATTTGTTACTACTATAGTTTATTAAATAAATATATACATTGTACACAGATTACAGTAATCCAGCAATGTGAAAGAGAAATAAAATCCCCAAAATCTAAGAGGTATAAATTAACACTTTTAGTATAGAAGAAAAAAAATTAGCAGCTATATATATTTTTGTACATTGAGATGAACAAGTTTATTGACTGCAAAAATTTATATGTTTATGTTTGATAAACACAATTTCAGTCCATTAATGGCGACCAAGACGAAAACTAGTACCGTAAGATCTTCAGTAAAAATCCTCGTCTCCCTTTTCCTCTTCATCGGAGTTATCCTCTCCACGCGATTCCTCCGCGCTCCCTTCGATATTAATGTAAGTTCATTTTCCTTCGATATCCTGATTAATTGATCGTTTATTTATACAATATTCTAGGTATTTCGTACATGTATGATAATTGAGTCTGGCAAAATTTAATTTCGATAGTGTGCAATCTCATGGTTTGGTGTGGTGCAATTTCTTTTATTTTGTTGGAATGATACTTGTTTATATTTAGAAACAATTTAATTTGGAGTAAACGGTCGGCCTTCACTGATAGTAGCCCTTTTGAATTAGTCGAATTACTTCTTTTTGGCAAAACTTATTAATCCTACACATTAAATTGATACGATAAAAGTTGTAACTTATACACTACAAGAAAAGTGTGAATTACATGGGGATTAGTATGGAAATTTGCAGGAAAATAAGTTTCATGCAGATTTTCATACTAATCTCTAGAAAAATCCCCATGTAATTTACATTTTTTTTGTAGTGTTATGGTAGTATTTTTCTTATAGATTTTGATTTTTTTTTTTTTGAAAGATATAGTTGATCTAATCTAATTTCACATTAAAAATTAGTTAAATTATAAACTCTTGAAAAGTGATGATAATTATTTTGGAATGTGGTGTACGAATCAATGAAACAATTTTCCTATGGCGAGTACACCAAGTGTATGTTGTAAAGAAGAGATAATGGGCGGGTTGGATTGAATTTAGACGAGTAAAGAAGAACTGGATTAAAAAATTAATGGATTATTGATTAGTACAAAGGTTACTTAGACTGAAATGGATTAAAATGCAGATCAAAAAATATTTTGAAGAAATTTCTCATGGATCAAATCATTTCAATTCATGATTGGATGTAAAAATTTAAAAGTGACAATTTTTTTTAAAAAATACATGTAATTTTAAACGTAGAATTATTTTTATGACTGTAAAACTTTTGAAATTTCGGGACCATTTGGTACGTTATTCAAGGGAATAACCAAAAGAGAAGAAGATAATTTCACCTTGTATATTGGCATACATAATGTAATAGGTTTGTATATAGATTTTAGCTTAACTTTATCTAAAATAATAAAATCAAACACTAGACACATTTAGAATTCGTTTGGATTGATTTAAAAAAAGTGGCTTCTAAGTTAAAAATAAATAATCAAATTGAAATGACTTTTGAGTCAAAAAATAAAAGTAGGGGGAGATCTACTTTTGGTTTTTTACTTATTTTAAGTCATTTTAAATTTATTTCAAGTTATTTTTTATCATGTCAAACACTTCCTAACTTATTTAAGTCATTTTGACTTATTTAAATTATTTTTTATATTTATCAAAGACTTCCAGAAGTCAAAAACTGACTTAAAAGTAGGTTTGACCAACTTTTAAGTCAATCCAATCACCCATGTATAGTTTAAAATATGTTAAAATATTTGTTGTCCATACAAATTTATCTCATAGAGTAAAATGAAATATTTTGTGTGTCCTTTAATAAAGTTTTATATTTTCTAGAAGATAAATTACACTACTTACTCATAAATTCATTTAATATGGAGTACGAAATTATATTTATGATTTCAGAAAGGACAATAGTGAAAAATATGATTTGA
>JAJOOO010033236.1:0-14165 GCA_029582685.1 Solanum piurae
GAAAAAACTAAAAAAATAAAACGCTAACCCAGGGATTCGATCCCTGGACGTCACGCTTAATTTTGAAGGTAGTTGCCACTAGGCTATCTCCTTCACCTTGTCATTGAGGGGGTTCAAAATATATATATCCACATAAATCCAGAAAATTACCCTTATATATACAGTGTAATTTTTTTCCGAGGGGGTTCGGGTGAACCCCCTGGACAACACGTGGGTCCGCCCCTGATTACAAAGTAATGTTTACTCACTTGACAATGATATATATATATATATAATACAGCCTTGAAAGCCCTTCAAGAAAGTCTCCTTTTTTTGCACAAAAAAAAGGAAAAAGAAAAAAAGACAACTAGTGATGTGCAAGAGCAAAAAGTAGTGAGAGATACCGGAGAAGAAGAAAAAGAAAGATCACAAATTTGTGTTGAGAGAGGAGGTGAAAAATAATCATCAGTAGGACTAGTAGCAAATGATGGCTGGAAACCCTACTAATTGGTGGAGCATGATCATGAATGGAAACATGAATCCACAATTATCTCATGATCATGATCAACATAATTCTAATTCTTCACATTTTTATGGAGCTCATAATCCAAATCAAGATTTTCCTCGTTCATTGAGCCAACTTCTTATGTAAATACACAAATCTTTAGTCTCTTTCTCTCTCTCTTTTATTTGTCATGTTTAATTACCTAGCTTGGTTCGATTCTATTTTTAAAGATATTCAGAATTCAAAGTTTATTATATGCACATATTATATTATAAGGTATGTTAAAAATTACTGAATTCTACCTAACTCATACTTCCCATGCTAGTTCCTTAAATTACCTAGAAAATTTTGATAACTTTCCCTTTTGGTTGAGCTAATAATTGTCATCTTCTTGCTATGAGCAAAGAAGGATACAAGATCTAGATTATTTCTATAGGTTCAAAATTAGTGTAATTTTATCAAAAGGTATATATTTTCAGAGTTTGTTTTTTTGTACTTTTACATATAGTTCGAGCAGAAAGCAATAGGTTCAATTAAACACACAGAATCCACCTTTTGGTCATGACTTTTTTTCCTTGTAATTCTCCAAATTTGTCTCTCTGCAGGAGTGGATTTTCTGGTGATGAAGAAAAGTTTGGTATTAGTCCTTTTCATGAGGCAGGGAATTCAGAAGACCAAAGTTTGAATTCCGTCCATCCAACATCATCAACAACTAATTTTAGGGTTCCTGTTGCTGATGTAAAGCCAGAATTGGCCCAATTGTACGATTATCATCATCATCATCATCATGTCCACAACGAATTTCAAACATCCTCATCACTGCAACAAAAACTCGAATTAGATACTGATCATTTTACCAGACCTTTAATTGCTACTAATTGGTCTCAACAAGATTTGTCTTCACCAGCTAGCTCTTGTATTACAACAGGTTTAAGTCATAACCTTTTGAATTTCTCTAACAACAAAGTGGAACATAAGCATCAACATCCAGATCATAATTCAACTGAGGTAAGAAAAAAAAAAGAAGGGACTTAATTAAAAAAGTTGATTTATCCATTTCATCTTACATGTATTATAAGTCAATGGATTCATCATTAAAATTTCAAAAAGGGGAAAGTGATTTATATATAAATGCCAAAATAAATTCATGATTAGCATTAGGAATTTAATCAATATACAAAAAGTAGAGATGCTTAGTGATTTTCATTATGAAAGTTTTAGCTAAGCATTAAGTTTTTGAATTTTTACCTTTTTTTTGTTGACTTTATTGACTTTTTTTTTTATGCATCTATTAAAAGTGTAACAGCACAAGCAGTGGTGGGATTAGTAAGAAGGCTAGGGTTCAACAATCTTCAGCTCAACCATCTCTAAAGGCAATTGTTATTACTATATCTCTCTTCCTTCTCTATCTAATTTTTGTAAAACCTTGCGTTTGACCATGAACTTTTTTCACCTTTTCCTGGAGTTTAACTCCGAAAAACATGTTTAGTCATAAAATTATGAAAATTCAACTTGAATTTCAGAATTTTCAAGAATTTGAAAAACAATAAAAATGTGTTTTTCACCTTTTTCACTCATAAAAAGTACAAAACAACGATAATTAATTTGTGTTCATAACCAAACACAAGTTCACTTTGAAAACAAAAGAAATTTGAAATTTCACAATAAAACATGGTCAAACGCCCATAATTTCACTGATAACTATGGAACTACCTAGCAAACTAAAGTCCTTAATTAACAGTTTTTTTTTTTTTGCAATTTCTGTGCAGGTAAGAAAGGAGAAGCTAGGAGATAGAGTAACATCACTCCACCAACTTGTTTCTCCATTTGGAAAGGTAAAGTTAGTAGCTAGGTTGTAACTTTTTACACTTAGAATGTGTAATTTTTTTTTTCCACATCATTAGATTAAGTTCACTTCTATAGACTAATCTATAAGTAATATAGACAATCAACTTAATAATTTTCTACAACAAGTTAAAATTCATCGATCGATCAGTCACACTAAAATTGAAACACTAACCAAACAAAGTCCGAAAACGAATTCACCGTCTTATGACTGACTTGACAATTACTAGTGATATGTTAAAATTATTTACAATAGTGTCAATGCATGTAAGTTAAAACATAACTTGTGCTGCGTATTAATTAGCCTATTTCCCATGCTGATGGCAGTACTGGATCACTGAAAAGAATAACATTGAAATAGTACTACTATATAAATAGAGTAATTAAATTTAATTAGTACATAACACATTTTAGATTCCTTTTTTGCTTTAGTGATCTTACCCATGAAGGTGTGTCTAAATTAAATAAAGTTTTTCAACACAAAAAGGAAAAGAGAAAAAGAAGAATATATGGCTTTAATTTGTGTTGGTGTGTGAGACAGACATGTCATGTTTCTCTTTTGCAGACTGATACAGCCTCCGTCCTATCAGAAGCTATTGGCTACATCAGATTCCTTCAGGCTCAAATTCAGGTCTTCCTTTTTTTCTCATTCATAAGCATGCTGTGACTTTCAAACTTACAAACACATCAAGTTAACTTATATACGTCACCATATACACTATCTAAATATTAATTGATTTTGACATGTTTGCAATATATATACTTCCGTCTCATTATATGTGAGGTACGTAGTTTAGCTCGGCACGGAGTTTAAGAAAGAAATGAAGAGTTTTATAACTTGTGGTCCGAAATGAATGATAAAAATTTGTGTGACTGTAAATCATTTCATTAAGGGTAAAATATACATTTTATAGTTAAATTGTTGCTTAATATAGAAATGTGTCATTCTTTTTCGGACGGACTAAAAAGGAAAAGTAAGTCACATAAATTGGGACAGAGGGAGTACTATATTTCACGCAACTTTAATTTAAGACCCTAAGATTAAAAAATCTTTTTTATTTTCTTAAACTATGTGTTAAGTCAAATTAGATCATTCTATTTGAAACGAAGAAATATTACTATTCGCCTTATTATCTTTCAGATAACTTATCTTACTTATTACGAATCGATCGTCCTGTATATGTTACTAACTTATTATAAATATGTGAAAAATATTTTATATTACTATGAATATATATATATATGATATATTCATTGATATTATACATGCTTTTTTTTTTATCATTTTAACTTCTTTATGTATATCTTTTCCCTGTGGTGCACGTATATATGCAGGCATTAAGCTCACCATACTTGGGCAATGCATCAGGAAGCATGGGTCACATTCCCCAACAATCACTGAATGTAAGAATTTATTCTTTTCACATTTTCCAATGCACGACCAAGATTCCTCATCAGTTTCTCCTATTTATACACGTGCGACTGACTAATCATATCTGATTAATTCGTTAATTATTAAGATTAATCTTTAACTTTTATTGAATTAAAGAAAATTATTATTTACTGCCAAAATAGCTTGATATACAAATGCCTACTTTATTGGATCCCTCACTAGTACGCCAAAAGCTAGTTATGTGAGGCTTTACATTTGTAAAGCAACAGGTATATCAAAGTGATATGTTCATAAAAAGTGACCGGCCTAAAGGTGAAATGAACTTCTCAACAATAATTGCACTTCTTCAACTATATATAAGTTTGCTGTTTTATATTACGTAGTTTGATTGAGTACAAAGTTTAAAAGAATATAAAGAGTACATCTAATTCATCACGCGTTCTTAAATTAATTAAAAGTGTAACATACAAAATGTAGCCTTTAAATTGTGGTTTAAGTATGATGTCATGCCTATAAGAGAGTGTTGTTAAGTGTAAAGATGAAAATGTTAACACTAAAAGCTTACTACATATAGAAATGTGACGTTCTTTTTTAAAACAGACTAGAACAGAGAAACGAAGGAGTAGCTTAATAGCCAAGAAAGGGGCTAAAGTTTTGAATTTAGATCCATTATAACTTTCTTGTCCGTAGATACTGATTTGAATTATAATTCCTTTTCATCTAGTTTTTGGATGGTAATTTTCTGAAAAGGATGCCAGCAAGTAAGCAGGTACGGTATAATTCTATTCAATGCATGCATGCCCCATTACTAGTATCACAATTAGCAAATATATTAAGTTTTACACCATCATAATAATTTAACATGTTATAGCAGGCTACTTATCATTTGTTCTACGACATTACTAATCAATGCTACGTACTAAATTGAGTTGCCTCTAATTATCTTTTAAGCTAAGTGACCTGATTTTAATTTTCATTCTCTATAGGATTCTCAGCACAAAGCGATGGATTTAAGGAGTAGAGGGTTGTGCTTGGTTCCTATTTCTTGCATGGCAAATATAGGAAGTGACACTGGCGCCGATTACTGGGCTCCAGCTCTCGGAGGAGGATTTTGATGTTACAAGCGTTTATTCTGATTGGATTTAAGTTATATACACTGACAGTGTAAAAATATCGAGACGTCAACAAACTGATGATAAGACGGATCGGAGCCTCTGTGTCCTCATGGAATGAATGATATAACATCACAAAGCAGTCATTCTCAGTATGGAAGTCAGAGCTGACTGTTTGTGATGCTATTTTGCATTTGAAATCGGGTCAAAGATAAAGTGGTATTGTCCAATGTACAATATGGTCCTATTTTCTTGAATTTCATGAATAATCATACTACCTTACTAGGTAGTTCATAAGTGTTGTATATGTAACTTGGAAATCCATAGGTACAATCAACATATCGTTTCAGAAATTTTATCTTTCTTGCAATATCTTTAAATTCGTTACTCTTAGTTGTTGTTTTTTTATGATCGAGAAATTTATTTGGAACTATCGTTAGGAAGATATTAAACAAAAAAAATTTAGATATTTAAAAACTATATGAGAAGTACTATAAATTGCAATTTTTGCATATCAATTTGATGAAAAAATACACAGTAAAATATTTGTAAAAATGCTTATAGTTTGACTCTAAAAAAGGAAACCATGACAACTAAAAGTGGACGGAGAGAGTAAATAATTAAGCTTCCAACTTTAGGTCAAGATTATATTTCACTTATGAGTCAAAATTGCACGTATGATCGCTCAAATTACCACAAGTGAATAATAGTTTGATGAAAATGATGAGATTATGGTTGTGTTCGGTAGAGGAAAATATTTTCCATTTTTTTCTTGTTTGATTTGACTTAAATGTTTTGGCACAATGTTATGTTTTTGGACTCCATAAGAATTTGTTG
Source organism: Solanum piurae (assembly GCA_029582685.1). NCBI lineage: Eukaryota > Viridiplantae > Streptophyta > Magnoliopsida > Solanales > Solanaceae > Solanum > Solanum piurae. The sequence continues at coordinate 5,672 of JAJOOO010033236.1, forward strand.
ATATTTTTTATTAAATCTTCTTGTTACTAGATTTTCCATATTTTTTTTTTATAGGAATAGTTGTTATTTCTTTCTTCTACCGAAAAACCTTTCCTTCCCATCGAAAAAACTAGAAGATTCTACCTCTGGAAAACGTCTACCTTCGGCTACAAGTTGAAATGGAATGATGAATGTTAAATTTGTATTAGATCATTGTATAGTAAAGAATCATCTAATTAAATTAAATCACACACTAATTATTAATTGCCACGAAATTAACAGTAATTTCTTTTTAAAATAATTTATATATTGTGGGGGCGGCGGAATTAAGGATCTATCCTCGACTAATGAACTTTGTAATTGCCTAGGTCATTCCACTTTCGTTTTCCACTAACAAAAGGTAAACAATTTTAAAGTAAAGAAACTATTATTAGTTCCTCTCTATCCAATAATTTCTGTTTGAAATTTCAATAAAATACATATATGACACGATGATAGGAAGTTATTTAATTCTTAATTTTATCCTTTTATAAAAGTTGACAATAAATTAAGATTCGTGCTGGGATATATGTACTTGTGTGTTAATTGCTATGTAAGAAAGTCAAGAAGCAATTATGCATTCATTATTTAATGTCAATAGTGTCTTGGGACATCCAAAAAAGTGAAATGTGCTTAAAAGATTTGAGGCTTTGACAATATTATTATTTAAGATGATTAACAAATTAAACAATGAAAAGAAAAAAAAATGTATATGATTAAAGTTGGTTCAATACAATCATCAATTCATGATCAAGCCAAAACATATTAAACAAAATATTAAATTAATAAAAATAGTAGCATTATGTTGTCTACTTGTGCTTTTTAAAAAGGACCAACAATATATTTGAATTCGTTTTCAAAGGTAGATAGTGACAGTTTAGAATAGACGCGCGGTAGCTAGATCTCGATTTGAATTTCTATAGAAATTTCATGAAGTTATTATATAACAATAATAAATAAATTTACTGATAAATATTTAATAAACTTCTTAATATTAATATAATTTTTTTTGACAAAAACTACTTGATTCATGTGCATGTACATATAACACATTGTGAATCCGCCCTTGTTGTTGTGACAAAATTCAATTTCCCTTAGCAAGTTATATACCTGTCCCTGTCCATTCCCCAACCTTTTATTTGCAAGTGGCTAGGCGGCCTAACGTTTACTAATTAGCCAATCACTTTTTAGTTCATAACGAACAAAACGTCGTCCTTATGTACAACAAGATCACAAAGCGACATAGCTAGATTTTATTGTTGATGCTGAAAATATTCAGTTACCATGGTGAGAAACTAGGCCGGGAAAAGTAACTTTCAAATTCTTGTCGATTCAAAGTTCTATATCTATATAGACAGGTTTTGAGTGAAAAAATAATTATGCATCTACATATATACACACACGAAAGGTTTTTTGTGACAAGACTTGAAGGCATGAGATATTAGAAGCGAGAATACTAATAATTCTAAGAAGAAGAGAAAAACGATTTTCTACTAGTAAAAGGTTTTAAACTTACCTGGAAGTCATTAGATTTTTGTACTTAATAAAACAAAAGTCTAACTATAACATATTCTCTTAATAATAGCATATATATATATATATGTAATAGACCCCAACAAGTATTGAATAGAGACAAGTACTACTAGTTTTTTCTACCTTTTATGGTACTATATCAAACAAAATACATTCATTCTAACTTTATTCCTTATTTTGTTTGTTTGTTTGGGGTATAATGATGATAATGGACCTGTCTATTGTCAGTCAGTAGCTGGAAACCCAATTATAGAATAATCTTAAAAGATTAGGAGGAAAAAAACGTGATTTAGAATATCCAAAAAAAATTGAGCAAAATTTCACTAGTAAGTGGTTAGGTTAATTTCACTAATTAAAGATAGGTTAAATGAAGTGAATGAAACATATCTAAATCGTGATTGGACTAATTAAGAGAAATGATCCGACTAATAACTAATTATATGTTTGACTATACTACTAATCTACCATCTATAGTGGAGATTCAAGTTTGATGGGGTAAATTTTAGTTTAGCAAACATAAAAACTAAATTTGTATGTTATAGCTATAGTTTGTATAATTGTGTTTCATAGCAAATTTTATGTTTGCTATGACTATTAATCTGTATATTTCGGTATACATATACATAAAAAAATATGTATTTGGGTCTATTTGTATATTTCAGTATACAAATGGGTCTTGCATTTGTATATTTCGGTATACAAATGAGATGACAAAAACATGGAATGTTTGCTGCGAATTACAAATAAAAAAAAACTATGGCTATAACATTTAATTTGAATTAATAGTTTGTTATTTCATATAATTTTTCCAACTTTATATGAATAGAGTTTTCGGCCTCCTTGTTACTCTTTTATAGTTTAAATTCTAAATAGCCAGCTAGATTTTTTTTTCTTTGAGAAAATTACTTGATGTAGCAGTTGCGGACCTTTATCATTTTATATAATGGTACTTTTAGAAAATTACAAAATATAGCAATATTATAAATTTTAATAGCTGATATACATAAATCTGTATATGTAAAAGTAAACTAAAATCTATATTGTAAAAATGGATGCTAATAATGCTACTTATGGAACTTTGCCTTTTTCTTTTCATCCATTATAAACAAACAAATTTTAGGAAATGACAATGCTGAAGACGAAAAATAAAGGTAAAAAAAAAAGTAAAAGAAGGCCGACAAGAAAAATATGACGGCCCAAGTTAGGGGCCCAACTAGTTTCACAATAACTTAGTACTTCCGTAATTCAACCCTTAACAAATAAGATTGAAGAATTAATCTAAATAGTCGTCCACCTACGCATAAATTAAAAAGAAAAAGTACCTTTTAAAAAAGGAAAAATTACACATATAAGCAAATATATACTATTTAATTACTTAACATAGCTATAGTTTGCTTTAATTACAATTCACGACCTATTTTTAGCTATAATTACGCGGCTCAGCTTTTTAGTTTTGTATAATTCGCATGTTTGTATAATTCAGAATTTGTATAATAAAATTTGTATAACTTTTGTATAATTCAAAATTTGTATAATATAATTTGTATAACTGTTTACACTTTTGATGTTTTTAATTGTATAAATTTATTATTTCGAGTATATACAAAAATAACTGAATTATACAAATGTATCCGCGAATTATACAAACATGCAAATTATACAAATCCATGAATTATACAAACGAGACAGCTTAAACTGTAGCTACAGCCCGTAAATATGCAAACTATAGTTATGGAGCATAATTAAGTTTATTATAGTGGTTATTTGTGAAAGTTTCTCTTTAAAAAAAGGTAAACGTGCGGCTATTTGTGTAAAGATAGGATTAGGCATGAAATTAACCCGGCCCATCGAATAGATGCTAAATCTTCAGTAGTCCATTGCAATGAAAGTATGGAACTCTTTCTTTCTTTCTTTTTTGTTCTTGTTGGATTGTTTTTAATGCTACGTAGTGAACACATATTTTGCTTTGTTAGTCATATTATTTGGAATAAAATGTGTTCACATAGAGCATAATGATCCTACAGGATTCTTATTATCGATTTTAATTAGTTTGGGGTTGATACTGTTATGTATAGCAAGCACATAGACAAGAGACATTGCTTCGATTAAAACTGTAATCTTACTCGAAATGGGGTTCTAAAAACACAGTTCAAACAATTAACACAGCCAATAATATGGTTGAGTTTTAAGGATTCAACTTCAAACATGAACAGAATCTGGTTGTTGCAAAATAATGACTAGCATACTACAACCTCAAATCAAACAAATAAAGAATCACAATCTTGAAATTTACATTGACATGGATTGTACTTGAGGAGCTTGATTCACTTGTTGATTCCCATAGTGTTGCTGAGCAACTATACCATTCCACCCTGCACAACATTTATTGGAACAATGTTAAGATGTTCGTGACTAATTAGAGTCTCATCGTCATCTATTAGTTTAAGCTTTTAGATGAACGAGACACATAGTACAATATTAATTGTAACCAAGTGTGACATACCTAGAGCGGGATCAAGTCCCCTGTTTCGAAGCTCTCTGAATTCTTGACAAAGAGAGCAAAATGGACAGAACATATGGGAAATCATGTCTGAATAAGGAGCTTCCACTAGATTATATCTTTGTCTCAATTGGGTTCTATATTTTGAGCCCATGATCCACTGAGAGCAAAGAGCAGGCATCATCAGCATGTATATGAAAGTCCCCATAGGGCATGCTGCATTAATAACCAAACACACAAAAATCAAACTTTGGTATTAGTTCATAGCACAAGGTAACAAATATGCACAATTTTTATTCAAAGAGTTTAACTTCTGTATACGGACAATAATAAAAAGTAAGATGGGTTGACTAGGAAACTTACTCATTTGTCCTGCATCAAGGACTTCTGCTATTTGTCCAAATGTTACACAAGGTAAGAACGCCGTCATAACAGCTGCATAAACAAACAAGAAAGTAATTTTTAGAAAGTGGATCAAGGATTTTAAGTCAGTAAATGTGAAGATGTTGGGATTCCAATACCCCACACAACATGGTAAACCAAGAATTCAGATGAGCTTGACTCTGGTACCGTGATAAAATAATGAATTTTGGGTCTAACTCAATCTCAAAAGCTAGCTCAAGAGGTGATGATTGTCCAATTCCCCACACGGCCAGGACTGGACATCTAAAGTGTGAACAATATAACATAAAGGCCAAACATCGAGTAAACCAAGAACTGGGATGACTCTTATCTTTGATACCATGAAAAATAAATGGACATTCGGCATCACTCAACCTCAAAAGCTAACTCAATAGGTGAGGATTGCCCTAAAACATTTAACAAGAGACCAACTAACTCATGCCACACAAATAGGACACTTAACAATGATAGTTGATACCAAAATAAACTATTGGCAGGTAAAAGAAGGAAAAACTTAATTTACCATTAGTTTGGTCCAGATGACAATCAAATAAGCCAGTACTCCAAGGAGCTCCAATTGTTAAGTGTGATGGTGACTGATATACACCTTGTACTCCTTGAACCTGTTGAGGTTGTGAGGAAGCTGGTTCAGTACCACTCTCTGCCTGAGAGGTTTCTCCTTCATTGTTTGCTTCAACTCTTCCCATTGTTATCCAAAAAATTTACAATTATCCCTTAGTATAGGATGAAGAAATATCAATGAGTTCTTTTATATATATGTAGGAAAGGGCTTTTTGGGTTACATGTACAGAGTGGATGGCATCTTTGACTTAGAAAAAATAATCAATGAGAGATTATTCAGCTTAGCTATGGTCAAAAGTGTCCTTTTTCACATTATACAATTTTTAAGAGTATCATCAATATCACAGAAATAGACAAAATTAAGGGGGTAAAAAAGAATATGAATTTTCAAATGAGTAGTCAAGTTATTGGAAGTTTCCTAGACCATCTTATTCCAAGTTGGCTATGTATTCATATGCCACTAGGCAAGTTTGGTAGCTAGTTACATCTTGGGAGGAGGATTAGTATAACGTCCCTTTTCAATATTGTTTGATTGATTTGCATTTTAGTTGTTTCATTTTTATCGTAGATATTCAGACATCCTTTTGATTTGCAACCTCTCTACTTGTGAAATTGCATTGATCAATATATTGTATTGTTATTTAGACTATCCTCGTATTTGATTTCGCTCATCAAGTATTCTCTTCAGTGTCAATCTTTATCTCTATGCTAGGAAAATGCCCAAGGTCATATATAAGACTTGCTGTTAATTTAGAAAATGAACAAAAAGAAAATGATATTCTGAAAGGTAGTTATTCAAAGTCAACTTGCAATAGTAGAGACGTGTAGTGCATTAAAACAGAAGATTGAATAAATAATTTCTCATACTAATTAGCCATTATTTCATATAACAAGACACGTTTATATCATCATTATATAACCCTAAAGTCAACATATGACTAGATTGACGATTGTACATGCTTTGCATTATGGCATGATCATCAAAGATTCAAACTGTATCTTGTATACATGATGATACAACCAAGACGATCATTTTTCTTCTCTTTTTAAAATTTCTGAGAAATTTCCTGTGAACTTCTGGCTCAACTCTAGCTCCCACTACCCACGCGGTATTTGTCTAGATTATATATAAATGCTTGACACAGTAATTTTTGCCTACTTACCAACACGAAAAATATACTAAAAGATCATTTCCCTTCGTACGAAACACACTTTAAAGATGGTATGTTTGGTACGAAAGAAATGTTTTTTAAATTTCTTATGTTTGATTGGTCAAAATGTCTGAAAAATATTCTAAAAAAACAAATTCCTTATGAGAAAAATGACTTTCCTGATGAAGTAAGGATAACAAATTACATAAGTGACATTCCAAATTAATTGTTTCCTTCCACCCACGGGATCCCCCAACCCCCACCCCTTGACTATCCCCCCCAACCACTCCCCATCCATCTCACCTCCATAGCGTTTTACTAGATAACATATGAATGCTTTTGGAATAATATTTTACTTACCAAACACTAGAAAATAAGCAAAAAGTCCACTTTTTTTCCAAGAAAACATTTCCCTTCATACCAAACACACCCAATTAGAAAAATCAATGCTGAAGACAAATATGAAAAAATCTCAGCTACATTAATCAATTGTGTACTACAATACTACCAATATTTCTTGTTACAGCAAATCAGCTACCAGTATCTTTCTAATTCAAAATCTGTAACATTATTTCTGTAAGGAATGTTCAGAGTAGCCTTTCTGTGCCATGCTAGTTACAAAAATCAGATCAAGGTAAAAATTAAAAGAAAGGGTATACAAAAATAACAACAATAGGTACTCTGTAGTATATATGTGATCTACTACTAGCCGAGGCAGATGTAGTTTCATGCTCCCTCAGGCAATAGTCACCGACCAGTGGAGTGAGCAGTTAAGCAGCAAAAATAAGCAGAGTGACAATTGCCCTATGAAAACTCGCTTTGTGACAATTGCCCTATCTTGATTGTTCGTCGTTGCTGCCTTTCCAGCCTATGAACACACTCCAAAATTGTACAAATCAAGAAATAGCTATAGCAAAGAATTTGGATGTTCAATCACTAGGACCTTAACATTTTCCAATCTGAACTTAATATAGAGTGTGATCTAGTCACCAACTAATGAGACGGAAGAAGGGCAAACTCAATCTCCTGTAATGTTTTTCCTTTAGTTTCCACCACATTCTTTTTCACAAAGGCCACTGCAAACAAGCAAAAACCTGCAAAGATCGCATACACTATTTGTGGTCCAAGATGCTCAAGCATCGGCAGAAACAGAAGGCCGACTAAAAAATTTATGACCTGTTAAAGAGCAAAATATGTGATAAGAATACATTGGGAAAGAAAGATGAAATTAAAGCATCAGTCTAACAAAATCTATGATGTTTTCTTGAGATTTCGGATAAAACAAAAGCTATGACAACAACAATTAAAATAAAAGGTAAAATGCTGAGAACACTTTATAATTTTAAATTACTGCTGTAGCTGAACCACACATAAACCAGAATGTGAATGATGACATAAGTAGTACACCTGATCTCATTTTTTTTCCCATTTTGAGATGTAAAAGATTATCTCATATCAATTTGTATTTAGAGCAGTATATAGAGTTTACCAGCTAAGTTTAGATCTCTCTTAAATGATGTCAAAACTTAAAAAGTCTTCCGGGGAGAACTTTATTTTAAGCACAAAACACTTTGATCATCCAACACCGGGTCAGAGAGTCAAAGGGTTGGTCATGTGCAAAGATTAGATTCTTATTTGAAGTTAAGAATACAAAATGAATACTGCATTAGAAGTTTTGGGATGAATTAGGATACCCCTAGATTTCCCCATCAATTTAAATGGTTCATTTTTCTGGTTCTTGGCAGTTAAAAAGGGGGGGGGGGGTAGAGGGGGAGGGGGTGCTACAACAAGGAGATCCTTTTGTGATGCTACGCACAAGATATCATTATTACTACCACTTAAGTAGATTGTGCAGACAGAACAGCTCTCTTCCTCGTGATGGATAATGTTCTTTTTTTTTATATATCCGAGGGTCAATATCGCAAGGTACTCAAACCTGTGATTCATGATGGATGAATCTAACTTACACCCAATAGCAGGATGTGGCTGATGCTTTCATTTCAGTAGCGACTCATTGTGTCTAGAGCTGTCAATATGGGCTAGCCCACCCCATCCGGGCTAACCCATATAGGCTTTGACATTTTACGGGTCAGGCCGGGCTAGCCCATTTTTGGTGTGGGCCAGAAAACGGTCGGCCCAACCCACAAGTACGTGGGCTACAGGCTTGCCGGGCCAGCCCACTTTTTTAAAAATTATATATTTTTTATAATTATTAAAATAAATTATAAATAAAAATTTAAAAATATTATCATAAATATCGACAAAATAATATTACATGGTGTTAATGTTACTACTTGTTAATCAAATC